>JANUSC010000079.1:600000-846548 GCA_025200525.1 Camellia lanceoleosa | reverse complement strand
AATTTCATTGATTTCAAATAAGGGATTCTCTCTTGCTCTTGCACTTCACAATTGATTGCTTTTTATTACATTCATAAAAGAAACTTGAAAAGTACTAATAAACAACCAATAAATCCGGGGCATGGTCAAGTCAAGTGTCCACTACGCTTACTCGGTGAGTGAAGCCTCACGATGCCAAAGTGGGTCCCTCGCATGCCTCTTCGATGGCCAATCCAAGCACTCATCGGACAAAGTACAATGAAAGTGGGAGACCCAGGAACTTCTCGTCCTCCATGCTAACGGCATGCAGACCAATGGCCAATACCAGGTTAGGAAACCTTGGCAGATACTCCTATCATAAGTAAGGAGCAAGTCACGATCATGACCAAAGCCGAAGCGCGGGAATCGGAATGGGAAGTAAAACCACGATGAAGTCAAGCCAATCAACTGGATCCCGGCTGTGGGTCATACTATAACTCATCATTGGGAGATTGAGCCACGAGCACCAAACATCGTCCTATGAACAAGCTGCGCAGCCACTCAAACCACCAACTCCATCAAGAGCGTCAACTGGCGTTGCTGAAGAAATAACCATGTATTTGAATATCTTTGAGCAGAAATCACAACTTCCTTCAATTTGTCCATTAACCACCACACAGGGAAGGATAAAAAAAATAGAAGAATAATAAAGAATAGAAATACGATGAGAGAAAAAAAGTAAGAAAGGGGTTTGTGAAAAGCAGGCACAGGAGGAGTGATGTGAAAACAAACATAAAAAGTGAGATAGGGTGGGAAACATTACTAATTAATAGTGGACTCCTGCTAATCGTCGTCTCCCGGCGATAAAAAGCGTCTAAGCCCAGCGGTATCTCGGCGGGACCATGGCAATGCGGCTTTGCCTCCTTCAAGCCTTTGGCAACTTCAATCAACGGACCTTGGATCTCACGAACGAGCGAGCAGAGAAAATGAGATGGCATACATAGGCGAGGCGTGCGCTGAAAGCCTGCGATGATGGTAGCCACGATCACGGTCTCGAGAAGCAGCAGACCAAACTCGGAATGTCTGGAGTCCCGTCACAAATGGAGAGCGAGCGCCGGGTGTTGAGCCCACACATTTGTCCTAAAGCCGGGCATGGCCAAAGCGAAATTGGGTGGATTTCCTCACATTGCGCCCCAGTTCCCATTAGAGCTTGGGAAATCTTGAAGAGTAGGACACACTTCTTACCCGCTAAAGCTAAAGAACGTAAATTAGGGTTCAGGAACATGCATGACATGGAGAGAGCCAGAAAGCTTCTGCAGCGAAGGGTCGTATGAAAGTGAATAGATGCGTTATCACAAAGCGGAAACTTCGGCTTTTCGAGCCGTCCAAGTTATTAATCAGAATTGCGAGATTTTGAGCAAGAAATTCCTCATTTAGATGTGATCGATTATGAAATGAAAGAGGGCCGCGAGGCTAAGATCTTTTGTAGAAGATAAGGTTGAGTGGAGGACACGTATCAACGATGCTGCTTTGAGTCAGACGATCTCTGATAAATAAAGCGGTAAAGATGCCGACCGACCACAATTTGTGCGGCCGACCAAGTATTATACCCGATGACAAAATTTATATTGACGGCGACCTTGGTGTTCTTCCGACCGATGGTCTTTGCTCTATGATTTCTAAGCTTTCTATCTGAATATTTAGAATTCCCCTCTCGGCACTCTCGGTGATTGATTCCGTTGAGTCTGTATTTGTTTATCGAGTTGTTGTATATTTGCTTATAAAGGTTATGCCACTCACTTTAAGTCTTTGATGTGTCTATCAAATTGTGCTTGCGCCCAGCTAGTCTTGAGTCTTTGATTTGTATCGAGTTATGGTTGGTTTACTACGAGATTATTCTGATCGATGCTTTGTTTTCCATAAACACAATTTGATTTAGTCACATTGGTACGTGAAACTTTCACGTCTGTACATAGAACATACAAGTACAATACCTTTTGAACATATAATTTGTTTCCTTCCATCATATACTTTTGCAAAAAACACACGATTTAGAAATAAAACCTGCAGGCGATGCAATATGTAAACTCCTAGTAAAAGGGAAGTAAAAGCAAAGAGAATATACTTGAGGGTGTGAGGTCACAGGTTTGACATTAAGTAACACTCCTCCTTTTCGGCCATTGCCTTTTACGCCCGCTGTTAAGAGATAGTCATGTGATTTGGTATCTTTATAGCTTCGGGGCAGTCAGGCGGCACCTCGAGAATATAAGCAGAATTTTGAGTTGACCTCGTACTACAACCCGATTGGCGATGCACCGAGGAGCAGCGCGAAGGATGTCGCCTCGTATCCTTTTTACGTTTAAATATTAAATTCCGAAAGAAATTATTTCAATTATGCTGTGTTGCAGTCGTCGCATTTCAACATCATGTTTTACTATGTTCAATTTCAAGTTCCTCTCTGCCACATTGCATTGTATAAATACTATGCTTCTTGATATGTTCAATTTTCTACTCACATTGCATTGTATCGTTAGCACCTTTACTGATATGTATTCAATTACCTTCTCCATTACATTGTATGCATTAGCACCTTTACTAACATGTGTTCAATTACCTTCCTACATTTACCATTGTATCATGTGTTTGCTTCTAAGCATGTGTTCATTTACCTTCTATACACATTGCATTGTGTCGTGCTTCCTTTACTGACATGTGTTCAATTACCTTCTATACACATTCCATTGTATCGTGCTTTTGCTTTGCAACATGTGTTCAGTACCTTCTACACATTTGCATTGTGTAAATGCTTTGCTTCTTGACATGTGTTCAATTACCTTCTATACATTGCATTGTATAGAGTAGCACCTTTACTAACATGTGTTCAGTACAGCCTATACACATTGCATTGTGTCGTGCTTTTGCTTTACTGACATGTGTTCCAATTATTTTTCTATACATTGCATTGTATGCGTGCTATGCTTCACCCAACATGTGTTTAATTACCTTCTATACACATTGCATTGTATAAATGCTTTGCTTCTTGACATGTGTTAGAATTACCTTCTATACACATTTACCATGTGTCGTTGGCACCTTCTGCATTAGTCAAATTATCTCACCTTACACATTGCATTGTATCGTGCTCTGCTTCACATGTATTGTTCAATCACCTTTTCTACTCTACTTGAATCGTTATCACTGCTATCGATGCAGTATCATGGATATTTACTAACGTTATCATACTGCTAAGTTTGTTTTTCTTTAGAGCTGCGATGATATTGTATGTCACGGCTCATTTGGGGCCGGTGAAACAGACGAACCGCACAGAGTATTATATCTCCCGAGTTGAGAATGATATTAGAATGCCATAATTCTCACCCACCACTACGCATTTATAATGTAGGTGATGTATGCTAAGCTTGTAAGCTGTTGCATATGTGCTCCATTCACGGCTTCGCGCAGTGATCATGAGTTATACTCGGCTTCTTGCATTTTCAGTTGCATTTGCCCCTAAGGCATATCTTGTTGCCTTGTATGCTTGTCAAGTCTTCGGCCTTATCCAAAGATGGAGTGCGTCTCTGGGCTTTGACATTCCTCGTCATTATTGCCAGCTTCCGAGGTTACTGTCAAAGAGGGAATATTTGCTCAGACACCCCATTTTTTGACCGTCCTCAAAGACTTGGACATCACCGGCAAGAACACGGTGATTATCCATGTTTTATGTTCGTTTTGAGTCGAGGAGGTCCATTTGCCTGCGGTCATAGCTTGAGGATCTCTGTAACGGTTTCGATACGTGGCAGTTGGTTTCCACAAAGGCTTGTGTGTGTTTGCATTTTTGAGGGTAAAGGGGGAGAGGAAAACATTAGCCATCCAGAGAACCCACCGTGCACCTCACACCTCCACCGGCTCTCCTAGTAGCCGCCAGCACTATTTTGTCAAAATCCTTGGCGTCGGCCTGGGTGTATGATCCCCGGCGGCACATTTTTTGTCTGCAGTGGCTGGCTGTTTCAACCCCAGCCTGCGGTGACCGCCTTGAACCCTCTGCGAGGGATGGTGCATGCCCGAGTTTGGCCGCAGCTGGATTACACCATCACTCCTCCCCGTGCATAACATTGCACCCTTTGCCCTTTGCACCCTTAAAAGCTTCTAGAAGGGTGACCCCTTGCAGCCAAGCTTCTTGGGAGAAGCTTGGCATTTATCTTCAGCTTTCCCTTAGAAGCTAGGAACCCTTGCACCTGACCCCTTTATCTTACTTAGTCGTTAAGCACTTAGGAGCCCTTTTTGTTGCCCTATTTAAGCATTCATCTCCTTTGTGGGGTTAGCAATTTTTAGGTCAAAAACCAGGAGATTATACATACATTCTCGATATACATCCATATATATCTATATTTCCCTCTCTCTACTCTCCTCTTGTGTGTGTGATACAACATTTTAGGCTAAATAGAGTGTTTTACCTCACTTTTGCACCGTACACACACTATTACACCTAGCTCCGAGATTGGGAGGCTTGGAGGTTTGTTTTTGTGATCTTGGATTGATTTTGATCACTAGGAGAGAGTTGGACACACAATGTTCTTCATTGGATCTTCAAGGGTGAGCTTTTTTGCTTTAGTTTCACCCCATTCTTGCAACCTATTTTACTACCCTCTTTACTTTGCTTGTGATTTTTGAGTTTGTGTTTAAGATAAAAAAAGTCTTGTTTTTACTTGTTCTTGAACCTTCATTGAAGTCATTTTTATGGTTTGAGTTAAGCCTCATCCACTTTACAGCCTTGTTTGGCCATCTTTGGTGCACCTTTCTTAGGCCTTCTTGTTTTTTGGTGTTCTTTGGTCTTCTCACCAGAAAACCGGTGGGTTTTCAGTGGTGAGATGATATTCGAGCCTCACATTTGGGAGGACACCCCTCTCCTTTGGTCCTTTGTTTGCCCTTTGTTTTGGGCTCATTAGCATAGCATGTGTGCATGTTTGCATTTGGCTTCATTCAAGACTTTTGGGCTGTTTTAGGTCATGTTTGATCTCTCTCTGTTTTTGGTTGGAATTGTAGCCTCTAACATGCCTCTCATACTTCACCTTAGAAATGCTCTCTTGTGCCTAAAAGAATGCCATGTTTTTGAGCCATGATTTTTTGCATGTTTTTTGGCTTAGTTTCATGAGATACTAGCATTGTTTTGCCATGTTAGAGGCTGAATAGGCCACTGATTTTTGTCATGTTTGGTATGCTTGAAGTGGTTGTCTTGCCACTGTATTACCGGCTTATGAAGCCCCTTACTTGTATGGGGTGCTAGCATGTAACTTGTCTTTATCTCATGATTTGGCATCATATTAGACTATTTCAGTCCATTAGTCATGTTTGTATGTTGACATATGTGGCTTAGTTCATGTCTTAAAGGTGTGCTCTTGTATGCTTTAAATGAGGCCTTTGCATGCTTACATGTTTAGTACATTTTGGGGATGCCATAGGGGGATTTGGGCTCATTTTGCGTGCTAGAAATCTGTTCTTGCTTGCTTGATATATACCATGCTTGGTACTTATTGAAGGGTATGAGTGTGCTCACTTTGGTGCCTTAAACTTGGCCTTATTTGGTTACGCATATTGGCATGCTCATTGGTCACTATTTTTAGGCTTGTTTGCTCTCTTGTTTTAGGGAGTCTTGAGGGTTTTTGCCTCGTTGAGCTTAGTCCATCTTTGCATGCTCATATCATGGTTGTTGCATGTTTAATTGATGAAACCTAGTAGACATGCTAGTTCTATGCATTAGAAGTTAGTCCATGTTGCATGACATTTGTACCTTGCATACTTAGCTCTTTGCATGCTTCTATGCATGATAGGTTGCATTGCATTTGAGCCATAATGCATGAGTTGCATTCCATGGTTTGGTTTGGGGTTGTCAAGCCAAACATGCAAGAGTGAAGGAGTTCACACTTGAGTGGTGAAACTGTGTCTCTATCCTCTCAAAGTCTCTAAAGGCCCTTGATCTCCCGTTGTGATAATGGGACTTAGCCCTCGATTGTTTGTGTTGCATGCATTTTCATATCAAAAGAGCAATCTCTTGATCCCTTAAAAAGGCTATTCTCCATGCATCAAATGCATAATTGGTCAGCCCTAGAACCAAGAGTCTTGCCTCCTTGAGTCCCCCAAGCATGATGGGAAGCAATGACCATGCTACATGTCAACTAAAATCCATGCCATGCATTCCTTTGTCTTCTTCTTTCTTTGTCTCTTGTCTAGCTTGCGAGGGGACTTTTCTGCCTTGAAACCCGGCAGTTTAATAATGCTTACGATCGGCACTTTATTTCTATAACCTACCACAAGCGGTACCGGTGATCAATAAGCAGCGTGGTGATCTCCCCCCTAGCCGGATTGGGGCATTTGAGACCAGCTTAGGAGGCATTCGAACTTTAGGATTTTTGGAGGCGGGCGGTAAAAAAGCGAAGCGACAATGCCATGACCATTTTTGGAGTTTTCCGGGCAGAAATCGCAGCGAAACGCATACATCATTCAGCGCATTCGAGAGCAGGGCGAGGCCCCATTCATTCATAGATGCTTTAATTTCAATACTTAGAAATTTGTAATAATTTATTTATTCATTTATTCTTGATGCATGTTATTTTATTTATTGATTCCCTCTAGGCCGAGGCGAAAAATGTAATAAGATGTGTAATGAATAGTGGTCTGTATGTCTTCCAATCCCCATTTCTTTCTTCCCTTTTATTTACCTTATGATGGTGATAGATTAGAATTGACGCGTTTGAAATTTTAGCATACCTTATGCTATGCATCGTGCATTCATGCATTTGTTTACATGTGCATCAGACTCGGTGCATCATACCAAAACCGACTTATCGTACTTTCAATTCCAAATTGAATCGTGTTATTGTAGCATTCCATATTCCATGTTTAGGATAGCCAGGCCTGGCACTAGATTACATCTTTGCATGTGTTGCATTAGACATTTCGGTATGCTTAGGTCCATACATGGATTTCTAATAAAGCTTTCTGTTTTGGCTTGGAGTACTAGGTAAGCTTTTTATGCTTTTAGCATATCATGTGTGTGTGAATGTTGCCATGATAGCATGCTTACCATGAGGATAGAGTGCTTATAACTGATATAAATGAATACTGTGTGGATGGAGTTGAATTACCTAAATTGGGACAACACATTGGCATGAGTTTTAAAGCCCACTATAGATAATTAGCAAAACCGTCAAATGCTCTAAAAGCCACGGCAGGGTGGCAAAACACACATATTTAGCCTACTTATGAGTAGTAAAATCATTTTTCAAAAAACAAACCCCACGTAATGTTTTGTTCGAACAACTTAAAGCGATTTGGTCTGCTACTTGTTTCTTTGTCGCATAACATAGTAAATCTGGGCCTAATAACTTGGAATAGGAACCGTAAATGTTTTTTCAAAATCGGATATCACGCAGTTAGTGAGAGCGGTCTTCGGACCAAGGCGAGAGGAGTGCTCATAATGACCTTCCCGATCGTACCCAAGCTCGAGGCAAGTCAATTTATGGCCAGACATGGCCTTGACCCATAGAGTCGGGGTTTCCTAAATTTCCCATTTAAAAATATTTAGGTGGCGACTCTTATCAATCTGTACCAAAAGCAGGTCCATGTTTTGGCACTTCTTTTCAAAAATCAGTTTTTCTCAAAAGCGATTTGCGGATTTAGACTGCTTTGGTTCAGATTTGGAGCAAGCTTTTGATCGAGTGTTCCGAGCTGTAGAGTGAAGCCAGCGAGTAGGCCCGATAGTAGCATCTGAGGTAAGTCTCACTTTCTCTCTTTTGTAGCACTTTCTTGCCTCATTTCTTAAGCCTATTTGCTTATTTTTTTGAGCTCCGACCTTAACTGAAACTAGGTCTATTTTGAGCTATTATTCATGTTTGTTCAAGGGCTCAACCCTGTTTGAGCCCTCCATCTTGCACTTGTTTCAATATCCTCTTATATGCCATTATTTTGCATTGAATATTTGGCCTATGTGTGATCTATTTGGCCTATCTTGTGTGCTTTGATTTTCCCCCAAAAATATCTCATCCGGGGGACCCCTTTGGAGGGAAATAAGAGCTCATTTCCCTCCACTTTTGCAAGAACTCTTCTCTCCCCCTCTTGCACACATTAATGTCCTCCCAACTCAAGAGAAGACAATACATGGATTGATTGGAGCATACACATACATACAATTTCATTTCTCTCAAGTTTTGGTGCCATTTCTTCATCATCTTCAAGCTCTACCATCACAACTCCATTCCAGCAGCTAGGAGAGCTTTCCAGCAGCTAAGAGGCTCCCATTCTTCAAGCAAAAGGCAACCAAGACTTGTCTACAAGGGTAAGTCTCACTTTCTCTCTTTTGTAGCACTTTCTTGCCTCATTTCTTAAGCCTATTTGCTTATTTTTTTGAGCTCCGACCTTAACTGAAACTAGGTCTATTTTGAGCTATTATTCATGTTTGTTCAAGGGCTCAACCCTGTTTGAGCCATCCGTCTTGCACTTGTTTCAATATCCTCTTATATGCCATTATTTTGCATTGAATATTTGGCCTATGTGTGATCTGTTTTCGAGCATAATGTAAACTATGAGTGGGCATATTTTGAGCCCCTCTTCAACATTGAAGAAGGGCTCAACCCTGTTTGGCCTCCCTATCATGCACTTGCTTAATAATTTCTCATATTTACCGTAAACTTGCATGATTTGTTTGACCTACATGTAGTCTGTTTTGGAGCATGTCATGAACTATGAGTAGGCTTATTTTGTCTCCCTCTACAACATTCTAGAAGGGATAAACCTTTTTGGGGGTCTCCATGTTGTGCTTGTCTTTATATCCCTCTTTGGCCCCCATTTTTGCCTGCTTTGTTAGGCCTATCTAGCTTCTGTTTTCGGCCATCATCAGTACTGAAAATATCCATATTTTGGCCTTTTTGTCATGTTTTGTTAAGGGTCCAAGGCTTTTTAATGAATGTAAGGCATACCTCATGTTCTAGCCTTTGATTGGCTTCATTCTTGCATGACATTTTTAGCAAATTTTCATACTGATTTGGGGGATATCATCTATTGTAAATGTTCATGTTTTTGGTCCCTCATCAATGTTGTAGAAGGGTATTTTTCCATTTGAGCATCGCATACATCACTTGTTTCAATACCCCTCTCTTGGCACCCATTTTTGCATGCCATTGTCCTATCTATGCTTACTATTTCGCCATGTCTTGTACTGTAAAAAATGCTATTTTGGGGCTGCCTTGCTACTATTTTGCATGTCATGTACCAATTATGCATATTTAGTATGGCGGTAGGCCATTTCGGGTGCTTAATATCGCATTTCGGGACCATCCCGTGCATTTGGTGTCATTTCCCCACCTTTCGGGACTGTTTTGCATCGTTATGAGTGCTTAAATTCCATTTGCATGTTTGCATGTCATTTTCCATGCCATTTCGTGCCTTAGGGCCATTGCCTCGGTCTGCGTGCCCATATGCGCGCACTTCGAGGCACTTCATTTTCATCCATCGGCCTCTTATGTGAGTGTGGCTGAGGCCTTCTCCTGTTAGTGTAAGCCCAATTTGCATTGTGTATGCCATTTCATTCGATATGTCATTGCCTCGGTTTGCGTGCCCGTGTGCACGCATTTCGAGGCATCTCATCTTTCATCTCTCGGCTTCTTATGTGAGTGTGGCTGAGGCTCACTCATATTAGTATAAGTCCATTTCGCATCCTGTATGCCATTTTAACATCATTGCATTCCGTATGCCATTGCCTCGGTTTGCGTGCCCGTGTGTACGCATTTCGAGGCACTTCACTTTTATCCGATGGCCTCCTGTGTGAGTGTGGCTGAGGTCCTCTCATGTTGGTGTAAGCCCATATTGCATCGCATATCTCATTTTAGTCCTATTACATTCCGTATGTCATTTTCTCGGTTTGCGTGCCCGTGGGTACGCATTTCGAGACATCTCATTTTAGGCTCATTATATATCATATTTTAGGCCGTTTCATGCCTTTATGCCATCGCCTCAGTTTGCGTGCCCGTGTGCACGCATTTTGAGGCACTTCATTTTTCATCTCACAGCTTCTTAGGTGAGTGTGGCTGAGGTCCACTTGTGTTAGTGTAAGTCCAATTCACATTGTGTATGCCATTTCCTACCTTAAAAGTATCGCCTCGGTTCGCGTGCCCGCGTGCACGCATTTCGAGGCATCTCATTTTCATAGCATTGTGCATGCTAGGATTGTATTTTAGTTGCATTCATGCCTATCATGCATATTGCATCGTGTTCGGGATAGGAGTTAGCCCGGGCGCGGGAAACGAGGCGCGTTTCGTACTCCGAGTGACGGAACGGGTCTCAATTCCCAAGTCGCCGACACTCTGGATTACCCATGATGGAGTTAGGTTTTGTTGTAGCATTCATCCGTATTCACCCCATATTGAGTTGTGCAATCCGACTCCTCGGCCATCATGCATCGAGATGCGTGATTGGTGGCACGAGGATCGAGGCATGCATATATTTGTGAAATACATTGCTATGCCCCTTTCCTGCTCTCTGATGCAGCAAAATGAAGAATCAGCAACTTTTCGGAGTCTGGCACGTATTTCGAGGAATATTGCAACCAGAGGCTAATTGGGGCATCCCAGTGGATTTCCGCGCAAGGCAGCCCAACATGCATCATTTCATTATCTGGAGCGGAGTCAAGGCGTACGGCTTGCATGCCATTCTGATTTTCTTCTTTAACCTGTTAATTAATTAGGAATTTGTATATTATTTCGGACTGTATTATTCTTTTATTTCGGACTGTATTATTATTTATTCGGACCCTCTGCGCGAGGGCATAATTGTAATAAGTGTGGGTGAGTGTGATGTATGTCTTCCAACCCCACTTTCTTTCCCTTTTATTTACACGCTTCGATGGTTAGATATAGGGCATATTTCAATTAGCATACTGATGACAAAGATGTTTGCATCATTCATCTGTTTTGCACGCAAGCTCAGATCATACAAAGCATTTGTATTTCAATTCCAAATTGAGTACGTGTTAGTTGTAGCATTCCACATGCCATGTTTAGAATAGCCGAGCCCGCTATAGTTGCATCTTTGCATGTGTTGCATTAGGCAATCTGACATTTAGGATCATGCATTGATTTCTAATCGCTTTTGTTTTGGCTTGGAGTACCCGTAAGTTTTATGCTTTAGCATCCTTGTATATTGATGTGAGTCTCGCCATGATAGCATGCTTACCATGAGGCTATGTGCTTATATGATATAACTGCCTTGAATGCCTGTGGGTGGAGGTTGAGTTACTTGGATTGGACAATTCATCAAATGTTTGTTTTAAGCCCACTAGATAGTGGCAAAATCATATTTTCTAAGCCCACCTGAGGGTGGCAAATTCACGTCTCAGCCTACTTGCGGGTAGCACCATCAAACCATTTTCATAAACAAACATGAAATGTTTTGTTCCAATTCAGGCGATTCAGTCTATACTTGTATGCTGTGCGCATCACATAGCAACCTAGGCTAATAACTGGAATAAGAACTCACAAATATTTTCAAAATCAGATATCATGGTTAGTAGAGGCCGGTCTTTGACCGGGCGAGCGGGGGTGCTCACGAAGTGACCTTCCCCAATCGTACCCAAGTTCCCGAGCCGAGGCAACTTTGGTGATGACGGACACGTGGCCTTTTGGCACCGAGTCAGGGTTTCCTAAATTTCCCATTTTAAAATATTTAGGTGGCGACTCTGTATCTGGCGAAGTAGTCCATGTTTGGCACTTCTTTCAAAAATCTGTTTTCAAAACGATTTGTCGGATTTGGACTCTTTGGTTCAAGATTAAGAACCGTGACATTTGAGTCCTTCGAACTGTAGTGACCCAATATCGAACCAGAACGGGGAGGGGGGGGACTCGCACTCCCTTCCCCCGGGATGCGTTCGGGGACGTCTACAGACACGTTCCGTCATTCAGAGTACGAAACGTACCTCGTTTTCCGTGCTCAGGCTAACTCCTATCCCAAACACAATGCAATATGCATGATATGCATGAATGCAACTAAGATACAACCTAACATGCACAATGCTATGAAATGGCACACACGATGCACGAGGTAACATGACATACACAATGCGCTAACATACAACCTAGCATACACAATGCTATGAAACAAAATGGCATACACAATGCATAATGGACTTACACCAACACAAGTGGACCTCGGCCACACTCACATAGGAGGCCATTAGATGAAAATAAGAGACTCGAGATACGTGCACGCAAACCGAGGACCGACCCTAAGGCACCGAATGCCACTTTAACAAGACACATGGCAAGACATGGAATATGACCTACTAGCATGCAAATTTCAGTAGCAAAAATTGATGCAAAACAACCCGAAACATGGCAAAGTGCACCCGATGCATGAAATGAAACCCGAAATCCAAAATTAGGCACATGGAATGACTTATAGCTATACAAAGCATGCATTATTTGAACATGAAGCATGAATACAGAAGCAAGGCAGTCCCAAAAAATGCATATTTACAGTTTTAAGCAAGGCCAAAAAGTGAACACAAATGGGGCTAAGCTAGCATACAAAAATGGCCCTAAAATTGAGATAATGAAGCAAGTAGCAGCTTCTGACCCCAAATGGCAGAGAACCCTTCAACAAAGTTGAAGAGGGGCTCAAAACATGGCATTTTACAGTTAGTGACTAAACCCAAAACAGTGCACAAGAAAGCCTAAAATACTATGCAAGATAAGCCAAAAAGAGGGCTTCAACACAAAGTATACAAAGGATGACTCAAACAGAAAAAAAACCTTAATAAAACATGAATAGGGGGTCAAAATAAGTCTATTTATAGTTTGGACCAGAGCCCAAAAACAGAAGCACAAGGGGCTAACAAATCATGCAAAAATAAGGCCAAAAGAGGGATACAAAGGCAAGTGGCAAATTGAAGCCTCAAACAGTGAGAAGCCCTTCAAAAATGTTGAAGAAGGGCTCAAAATAAGCCACTTTACAGTTTACAACATGACTCAAAACAGTTTATACATAGGCCTAAAATACTATGCAAGGAAATGGCATAAAAGAAAGGTAAAGAAGCAAGTGCCACAAGGAAGCCTCAAACAGTGAGAGGCCCTTAAAAAAACATGAAATAGAGCTCAAAAAAATACTATTTTCAGTTATGGTCGAAGCTCAAAAAAGTAAGCACAAGGAGCTAGAATATGAACCAAGAAAAGGGTCAAAAAGGGGAGAAGAGGACTTACCCTTGAAGACTAATCTTTGACAGCCTTTTGGACCAAAACACAACACTCCTAGGCTCTGAAGAACAACCTCAAGCTTCTGGAATGGAGGATGGAAGGGTGGGGCTATGGGTTGGTGAAGAACCAAGGGGGTTTTTAAGGCTTAGAGTAGAGAGAAAGAGAGAGAGAGAGAGAGATTTAATGTGAGAGCTCCAAACCAAAATTTTCTAATCTCTCAAAACCAGCTGGGAGTGCTGGTTATATAGACAAAAAAGGGTGGAAAAGAGGGGGAAAATGGGAAGGAAAACTAATTCAAGTTTTCCCCCAAAAGGCTAAACCCTCGGACATAAGGCCTAGAGGAAAACAAAATTCACTTTTAGGATACACTTGGGGAGGAGGTTATGGTCGGCTAGCTAAAAGGCAAAAATTCATTTCACCACTAGGTGGCCGGCTGCTAGGTTTTCTGCCTACCAACTACTTTTAGGACAAAAAAATAGGCTGCCGGAAATAAATGTGGCCGGTGGGCTGCTGGAAATAAATGTGGCCAATGGTGGCCATTCAAGTGTCCAAATTGAAGCCCTGGAAGTTAGATTTCCAATGGCGCAAACCTTGCATCAAAATTCCTCCTGTGGAAAAAGTTATGCCCTTTTTGGTGAAGCTGCGTAGATTTCAGTCCAACCGGAGTGATACCCCACTTCAATCAACCATATCTCCTCTGTCCGGAATTGAATTGAGGAGATTCTTGAGTGAAAAATGAAGCCCCGGGAGTAAGATTTCCAACGGTAGTGGCCTCATAGCTTGATTCCAAGTATCCAAATGAATAGGCCCGATTCGGCGAGGGCTGCTCGACTCTCTCTTAACGGTTCATGCCCATTTTCTCCCCCAACTGGATTTCTTCCCTCTTCTTTTCTTTTCTTCAACTTCAAACCCCTAAGTAAGGTGTTTTGAAAGATTTTTCAAAGATTTCATCTCTCTTTCTGTAACACCCAGCACCCTCGTATATAATTGTGGTATCTTTTCAGTCATCTATTCTGTGTCTTTGAATGTCTATTGTGAAACGCTAGGTGCAAGTATGGTAAATTGCATGGAACTTAAACATATGGACTTCTATCTGTTGAGTTAGGACACTATCTGTTGCATTTGAATCATTTAAATCTGAAATTGGACATCTTAGAGATTTAATTTTCAGAAATTGATTTGGTATTTAGAATCTACATGATTTTTAAGCTTTAATGGGATTTTCTGTGAAATTTTCATTTCGGCATGCTAAAGCGATTGAAATTCGTCTTATTCTCCTATTATATATATATATATATATATTATATACGGCACCTTAGGGGATATTTTTGAATCAACTCTTGTGTTAAGAAGAAGAGAGAAACGTGAGAGTTGAAGAGGAGAATTAGGGGAAATCGTGGGTCATCAAGGAAGCTCATCAAATTGTTGGATTTGTGTAAATTACTTTAAGGTAACTCAAGTTTTGTTATAACTACTCAAAGATTACAACTTATGTTTGTGTTGTGTTTGACTCATGAAGATTATATGTTGAGTTATGAGGGTTTTGGCAATATTTGTATACTTTGACACTTCAAATTGAATGATGTATGAAGTTATACTTCAATCCTTAGTTTTATATCATGATTCCAAGCATATATGTTAATATTAAGTGATATGGTTGTTGAACTTGAAAATAGGATGAAATTTGAGGAAGTAATAAGTTGTTGAAGCTTCTAAGTTGGGTTAAATTGTCGTAATCAAGTTTAAATCCATGCTTTGGTGATGGTTAAGTTGAAGTATTACATAAATTTAACCTTTGATTGTAGGAAAAATGAGATTTGGTTGTTAAAGTTTGGATTGAAATCGGGCTGCCCTGAATTTGGGTTGTCGTCGCCGAGCGAAGAGGTCGTACGCCGAGCGGGAAAATCACCCTCCCAAAGCTTTTTTTTCGAATATTGGTCGCTCGGCGGAGGAATTCCTCGAGCGAGAAATCGACCCTCAAGATTTTTGTAGCATTACCTTCGTCCGGCCGAGCGACAAACTGGCGCTCGAGCGGAGGGCCTAATTTTCAAAAAGAAGTATGCTTGCTCAGTTTTGCGTGCTTGATTCCCTAATGGTTTTAGAATACGTTTCTGATGATTTTAAGTTGGTTATCCATTCATGTGAAGTGTAATGATGCAGAAATGATTCCCAATGATTTAAGAAGAAAACAACTAATTTATAAGTTATGATTGTGCGCAGGCACACTCGGAAGAAACTACCACGCCGTTACAACGCCAGGAGTAATAGTGCTTAAATGCACCTTTATTCGTTATTAGTTTATATTATGAACTATATTTTCTTTATGTGAGAACTATATTGCATGAAGTTATGTATGAAACAAGAAATATTCTCAACTATGGAGACACCGACATAGCTAGGAATTCATGTGGCCAAGGGCCATCTGTACCAAGAGATTATGAGGCCAATGGCCAATATGAGAAATATGATTATGAGGCCTATGGCCAATATGTGAAATGTGATTATGAGGCTAATGGCCAATATGTGAAATGTGATTATGAGGCTAAAGGCCGATATGTGAAATGTGTGTGTGTGAACTCGTGGACCAAGAAAATAAGGGCCAAGGCCATTACCTTAAGCGTGAAGTTATGAAACTTAATGGTTTTATTTATGAATATGTGAATTCCTCGTGCCAAGGGCCAAATGGGAAATTGTGAATCAACAAATTGTCCTATGGGTGCATATGACTAACTACGGATGTTATGATATTTTGTTTTACGTGTATATAAGTGCTATTGTTCATCGAGCTTAGCTCACCCTGTTCTCGTCTGCTTTTGTAGGTAACCAATCAGAGGTCGACCATAACCCAAATCGTTATACTTTTTGTCACCTCTAGGCACCTAAGCTTTGATTGGAGCCCTCCTTTTGTGGAGTTCATTAGATGATGGCTTACTCTTTTACTTTTGAATTAGGTTGTCATGTACTTATTATTTTTGTTGTATACCCCACCCTGGGTTGGCTTTGGAGACATGTAAATACCTAACTCGCAAACGTATTTTGGCTTTTAATGTACTTGTTCCATGAGATGTTTATGATCCTGGCATAATTTAGTAGCTCAATGGATGACATAGTTTCTAGTTTTTATCACTTATTAGTACAGCTTCCGGTCAGGCCCCTAAATGAAATCAGGTTAGGTGTCCTTTTCTGTTTCGATCATGCCCAAACTTTTAGGGGCAAGTTTGGGGCGTGACACTTTCATTCATTCCCACTTTGTCCTTGCTCGGTTTACTGAAAAACGTAACATTTAACAAAATGCGAGCGTTGGAATATCGTAGGAACTTTATTTCAAAAACGTTTTGAACGAGAGGGTTTTAAGTCTAAAATCTTTTGATCGAGATTGTTTTGGTCCAGAACAGGGGTATGAAGTTGAGATTTGACTCTCTCTCTTTGCCGAAGAAATTGCACTTTTCCCCTGCACAACTTTCTCCACCATGTAAACCATCAGTCGCGTCCAAGTCTTATGGACGGTCAAAAATGGGGTGTCTACACTTATATGCTCGTCTATCGAAGTGTTGATATAGCTAGTATGCTTATCTATTGTGAAATGGGAATCGTTTAATATGAGTTACTGTTTCATGTAAATTGTTGGCCAGGTTTTGAGCTGGTGCTATGAATTGTGAACTTGATAAGAAATGGAAAGTGAAATGGAACATGGATATAGTGGTCATGTAATGGAAATGAATTATGAATTGATTTATGTGATTTAAACATTTATCAATTGCTAATGTCTTAGTTACTGCCCATACTGTATTTAGCATATCTCTATTGGGCGTTGGCTCACCCTATATGGGACATTATTTTCAGGTACAGGTAGCATGCCACCTCCAAGGATTTAGCTTGGATGAATATGAGAGTTGAAGACTTTCTTTTGATTATTTTGTTGTATTACATGTACATCACGCCAAGGGTTTATTTTGTATAGAGTTAGTACTCTTCTTTTGTGCAACCAAGTGTTAACTTGAAAGTCAGAAGTCTGTGAGGGCATTTACTTTTGTTCTTAACATATAATACTATTGTAAGAACTACTCTGATGAATGGAAAGGTGTTGATTTCTTTATACCATTGCATGTCTAAAATGATGGGATTTATGTATTATTTTGAGGGCGTTACAATTGTGCCAGATTCATCAAGCTTGTTTCGAAAGATCCATTTTGTACCGATAATGGTATGATCTTTAGGTTTTGGCACAAGTTTCCACACTTTGTTTCTCTCAAATTGGTTAAGCTCTTCATGCATAGCTATCATCTAATGTTCATCGAATTCGGCTTCTTGAAAGTTTTTAGGCTCAATCTGTGAGAGAAAAGCCATGTTACTACAAATGTTTCTAAGTGAAGAGCGAGTTTCAATACCTTTTGTAGGGTTACCTATGATTAAATCCTTGGGGTGATTATGAACAAACTTCTATTCTCTTGGCAAATCATCATTGTTTCCTCATTCTTCTTGAGGCGGTAGAATAGGTTATTCAATCTCTTTGTTCAACTTACATGGTTAGTTTTCTTCTTTGTAGATACTTGAATCTTTCACATTTGGTTCCAAATCTATATTATCACTAACAATTTGCTTTTGAGCAGAGATGTTAGTTTCATCAAATGCCACATGTATAGATGCTTCCACAACAAGAGTTCTTTTATTAAAAACACGATAAGCTTTGCTAGTTAAGGAATAGCCAAGAAAAATTGCTTTATCAGATTTTGAATCAGATTTACCTAAGTTATCCTTACCATTATTATGCACAAAACATTTATAACCAAAAACATGAAAGTGACTAATGTTGGGCCTTCTATCGTACAAAGTTCATATGAGTCTTTTTGAGAATAGTTTTAATTAATGCATGATTTAAAATATAGCATGCGGTGTGAATGGTTTCGACCTAAAAATATTTAGGAAGATTATTTTCGCAAAGGATTGTTCTACTCATATCTTTTAAAGTTTTATTCTTCCTTTCTACTACACCATTTTGTTGAGGGGTTCTAGGTGCTAAAAAATTTTGTCTAATACCATACTTATCACAAAACAATTCAAATTCTCATTTTCAAGTTCTCTACCATGGTCGGTTTGAATATTAGTAATAAGAAAGATTTTTTCATTTTGAATTCTACGACAGAGTTTTGTGAAAGAAGAAAATATTTCATCTTTGTGTGCTAAAAACATAACCCATGTAAATCTTGAATAATCATTAACAATAACAAGACAATAATGTTTACCACCTAGACTAGATGTCCTTGAGGGACCAAATAAATCCATATGCAGTAGTTGTAAAGGTCTAATTGTGGAAATGTGAGATTTTAATTTAAATGATGTTTTAGTTTATTTTCCTTGTTGACAAGCACTACAAAGATGATCTTTTTCAAATTTAATTTTTGGAAGTCCAATGACCAAATCCTTTCTCAAAAGTTTAGCAATTAAATTCATATGAGTATGACCGAGTCTTCTATGCCATAACCAACTATTTTCATTATTAACATATAGACATTTAACATCACTAGCATAGAGATCATTAAGATAAAAAACATAAACATTATCGTGACGATTACCAACGAATAAAGCTTTATAATCATTTGTGCTTTCAATTGTGCAATGTGATTTATCAAAAATAACTCGATTACGTTTATCACATAATTGACTGGTACTAAGTAAATTATGCTTAAGTCCATCAACAAGTAAAACATTTTCAATAGAAGGGTTAGGAGAAATACTGATGCTACCAATACCGACGATTTTTCCTTTCTTGTTGTCTCCAAAAGTAACAAAGCCTCCATCTTTGGATGACAGTATAGTAAAGAAGGATTTATCTCCGGTCATGTGTCCAAACATCCACTATCAAGGTCCCACTTCTCTTCTTTAGCTTTGGACTTAAAGCAAACCTACTAGATGACAATCAAGTGTTGGTTTTTAGTACCCATAGTTTCTTGGGTCCTTCTTGGTTAGTTTTGTTAGATCCCTTAACAATCCAAATCTTTTTAATTCCTATGTTTATATTATTTTTGAATGGACAAGAAAATATATAATGGCTTTTCTTTCTACAATAATAACAAGTGATATGAGGGTGAGTCATGAGAGGTGCCTTTTCAAAAATTGTATTGAGATTCTTTTATTTTTTAATAGGGTCATATCCAATGCCCACTTTATCAAAAATACATCTTTGATTTCTAAGAAGCATGTTGAGATTATTTCTATCTTTTACAAAATTTTCAAGTGTTTTTGTTAAATCATCAACATTGTTTTTTAAAGTAGTTTTCTCATTAGAGATAGTATCAAAATCATTTTCCAAAACAATTTTTTCTTTCTTTAATTCTTCTACATTAATAGATAAAGATGCAACAGATTTCTTCAACACATTATTTTTGGTACAAACTTTTCTAAATTCATCTTGTAGTTCATGAAATGCACTTTCAAGTTCTTCATAAAGAGTAGTTACCTCATCTTGAGTAGAGTCTTCATCTTCAAGAACCATAAGACATAAGTTGGCTATTTCATTTTCAATTTCATCACTTGAGCTTTCATCTTCACTTTCTCCCCAAGCTGCTACCATGGCCTTTTTGTTTCTTTTGTAGTCTTTTCCAGGATTCTTTAATTTTAGACAATCCATCTTCATATGTCCAGGATTTTTGCACTCATAGCAAATAATAGGCTCTTTCTTGTTGTCTTTGTTGTACTCTTTTTTGAAAGGTATTCTTCCTCCATAATTGTTTTTCTTGAAGTGCTTTTTGAGATTTCTGCTAAACATGACATAGCTTTCATTCTCACTGGAATTTTCATGTTCTTCTTCATTTGATGAGGTTTTGAATGCAATTCCACTTTTCTCTTTGTTTTCAACATCCTCATGTCCTTTCATGGTGATCTTATAAGTTATAAGGAAACCCATAAGCTCGTCCAATGCAAGTGTGGAGAGGTTTTTGGCTTCTATAATGGCCGTGACCTTTACTTCCCAATTCTTTGGTAAACACCTAAGAATTTTTCTCACCAACTCACTATTAGTATAAGTTTTGCAAGAGATTTCAAAGAGTTTACAATTTCAGTAAATCTAGTAAACATACTTGAAATAGATTCAGCAGAGTTCATTTTAAACAATTTATAGCTATGAACAAGCATATCAATACGAGATTCCTTCACTTGGTTTGTATCTTCATATGTTACCTCAAGTTTGTCCTAAATTTCTTTTGCCAAATCACAACTTAAAATTCTATTATACTCCTTATAGTCTAATCCACAAACAAGGGTGAGTTTGGCTTTAGCATTGGCTTGCAATAATTTACGATCCCTCTCATCACCTTCATCTTCGGTTTTAGGTACACTAATATCGTCTACTAATTTGGTAAGAATTTTTGGACATTTGGTAACAATAATTCACATGGCATAATCAGTGGCTTGTAGGTATGGGGTCATTTTATCCTTTCAATGACTATAGTTGTTTTCGTCAAATAATGGTGGCCTATTTGTGGCTTGTCCTTGCTTAAGATTGCCATGGATCAAACTCCCAGATGGTTAAATCTAAAACAAGAGTCTAGGTTCGATACCAATTGTTGTCCAAAAGACAACCTAAGAGGGGTAAATTAAGTTTTACAAATAAAAATAACAATACCCTAATAAAAATTATGACTAGCACAATAAATAAATATAGTTAATGAAATAAAAATAATTAAAACAAGCGCTCTAACAACTATGTCAATTAATGATTTTAGCACAATAAAAATATGAAATATAGCTATGGCAATTTAAATAAAATAAAGGAATAATGGGAGAGAGGCAAACAAATTTATAATGGTTCGGTTTCAACTCGCCTATGTTCATTCCTTAAGCTTCACTAGAGATTTTTCACTATTCTCTAACTTCACATGGTGCTAGCAACCTTTTTACAGATGGAGCAATCCTCCACGGATTTTACACAGACTTTCTAAGTCTAAAAAATACTAAGAGTACTACACTCTTACAAGATTGAAAAGAAGGTATTTTTACTTTCACAGAAAATTACAAGAATTATCTTTCAAAGATAGATATAAAAATGAAACTTTGATTTTTTTGTAATCCTTACACAGGAAAGATAGGTTTAAAGCTATACGACATAATCTATAATTTCTGAGAGAGGATGTAAACAAAAATTGAAGAATACGTCTCAGAAAATTTATCAGAGAATAGATGAGAATGATTTTAGATCAAAGAGTATATCTGATTTCTGTAACTTGTTTGTAGTTGTTGTCACTTGTTCACATCAAAGGTTTTGGTATATATAATGAAACTTATAGTCGTTTATAGCTGTTGTATTCATTTGAATATCTTCCACTCCATCATTACTAATTTGAATATCTTCCACTCTATCATTACTAATTTGAATATCTTCCACTTGAACCTTTTAGCCTGCTTCTGTGCTGGGCCATTTGAACCTTTATTTTGGACTGTTTGAACCTCTAGTTTAGGCATTATTTTTGGGTTGAAATGAACTCTTGATTTAAGCAAATATTAAATACATTCAAACAACATTTAGGATAAAAGTTTAGGTGAGAAATAATGGGACAAAATAAATTTTGATTATATTTTTCTCTTTCAAATAAATTAAAATATAATTAAATAAATCATCAAAATAAATTTTGGATTTTATTTTTCTTTTTCAAATAAATTAAAACATAATTAAATAAATCATCAAAATAAATTTTGGATTCTATTTTTCTTTTTCAAATAAATTAAAATATAATTAAATAAATTATCAAAATAAATTTTGGATTCTATTTTTCTCTTTCAATTAAATTAAAACATAATTAAATAAATCATCAAAATAAATAAGTCTAACAGGTTATCTATGCTACACCCGGGATTATGAGCTAGATTATACCAGATACCCAATAGTACTAAAAGGATATAGTGAGGCTTATTGGATATCTGATATAAAAGACTCCAAATTCACTAGTAGTTATGTGTTTACCCTCGAAAGGACAGCCGTATCTTGAAAATTTTCTAAGCAAATGTGTATATCGAGATCAACGACGGAATCTGAGTTTGTTATTTTGGATAAAGCAATTGAAGAAGCTGAATGGCTTTGCCAGTTCGTTGAGAATATTCCACGTTGGCCGAAATCTGTGTTTGCTATCTATATTCATTGTGATAGCCAATCAGGGATTTGACGGGTACAGAGTCATATGTATAATGGAAAGTCTAAACATATCTGTCGTAGATACAATTCCATACGACAACTACTCTCTAATGGAGTTGTCTCTCTAGACTATGTAAACTTTAGGGACAACATTGTAGATTCGCTAACCAAAGGGTTAACTCGAGAGTTAGTAGAAACGTCGTCAAGAGAAATGGGGTTAAGACCTTTAGTAATGTTACTGGAATAGAAAAGTTGACTGGAGATCCCAAGATCTAGGTTCAAAGGGACAACCTAATTTCATGTAACGGATGAGTCACTAAAGAGGTAAATCCTCTTACTTATTCCTTTGTACGTTGATATCCTAGGGGTGGAAGGCTAAGCTAATGTTTTAATGATCTAAGTGATATGAATACCCAACTGTAGTATAATGAAATACCTTATATAGGTCACCTATGTGAGTGCAAAGTGGGGTTGCTTCTTTAAGAATTGGTAAAGCCGAATTCTTTAAAAACACTCATTGAACCAAGCTAGTGTTCTAGGTCTATATCGAACACACCAAAGGAGAACAAAACAATGGTTGGACTAATTTCTGTGTAAGGTCTATTGTCTCGGTTTACACAAACGATAGAACAGTTCAAAACATCACGCGCACTGGTCAGCCAGCAAATCTGATAGGCTTTCACTATGAAAGGTTCAAGGCCAACAACTACTTTTTTTGATGCAAGGTTAGTTTGTGTGCTCTTACTCCGAATCTTTGTTGTAAACGTTTTTCGTTTTCTTTATTCGGTCAATTTTTATTCATGTGGGAGATTGTTGGAAAAAATAGTTTTTTGGTGACTTTAATGTGAAATTAAAGTAGGTCTCAACCATTGATTAAATGGTTTAGATTCTTTGTAACAAAGTCTTTACGCTACAAAAAGAATTACAAAAAACCACTAAGAATTAAATGAGAAATTGTCTCATAAAGATGACCTCATGAATGAGGTATTGGGAATTGTGTATAATTACTAATCCCACATTGATTTTAGAGAAAAACTTTGATAGGTATTTAAATTTCCAGATTTTGATAAGGGCATGAGCTCTTTGGGGCATCCAAATTTTTCAAAAAAATGGAGTTATGGATACTTTAAGGATGGGCTTGGGTCAAGACTATGATCCAAGTTGGTTATGGAAAAATTACTACACGTGCGCGCGTGCAGCGCCCGAACAAGGCTAGGTCCAAGTCCATGGATCGTGGGTCATAGATCTTAGGCTTAGGCTTGGGCTTGGGCTTGAAGCTTTACGTTTGGGTTGGATTAGTGGCCCACCAACCTAATCTTTTTAGGCCAAGTTTGCAGCAGATATGTACATACACATAGGTATATATTCTGTATTGATGAAAGTATAGCTCACACTCAGACTCAGCAGCAACATCAGCAGCAATAGTCCAAACAGTTTAGAGCTCCACAGCAGTTCAAACAGACTTTATCATCCACATCCACGTGTGAGAAGCTGCAAGCTGAGTCCAGTGATATTATTCTATATCCATTATAATATCTATTAGATATTATTGTAACAGAATTAGTTAAGCAGTTATTTGGTTAGAGTTAGTATGATTAGTTAGAGTTAACTCATCATAGTTAGACTTGAGTAAAAGAGGTTAGGTTGTTGTATAAATACTTTACATTCATCTGTAAAACAATTAAGTAAAAATAAGATCTCAAATCTTCTTTATGGTATCAAAGCAAACATTGCTCTCATGAGTTTGAAGGTCCATCAATGGTCCATCAATGGCTTGTTCTCCTCAGCTTCCTTCAAATCTTTCACTTCTTATCTCCAATCTAAATTCTTTGTTATCGTTGCTTGATTCTTCCAATTTCATTATCAGGAAAAATCAATTTCACAACATTCTTAGAGCTACTGGTTTGCTCTGTTATGTTGATGGTTCTACTACACCTCATGCTCAATACATCAGAGAGGTACTGAATGATGAATACACTCAATGGATGCTCATTGATTCACATTTTCTGAGCTGTATTACAGCCACATTATCCTCAGCAGTATTCACCACAGTTTTTCATTGCAAGACTAGTCATGAAGTCTGGAGCACACTTGAGAAATGCTTTACGTCTCTCTCAAGGTTTCATATTCATCAGCTTAAGAACAAGCTTCATAATGTTGTAAAAATATCTTGTTCAATGGAAGAATATCTTTCTTAGATTAAAGCTCTATCAGATCAGTTGGCAATGGCTGCTTCACCAGTTGAAGATGAAGATCTGGTCCTTCTCACATTGAATGGCCTTCTTGCTGAATACAATGCTTTTAAAACCACAATTCGAGCAAGATCTCAATCTATCTCTATGGAAAATCATTATCATCGCTTGCTCGTAGAGGCAATTCATGTAAAATCTGTTTCAAAACAGAATTTTTCTGATCTGCATGTGGCTTATTCAACTGCATATCAAGGTTATCCTCAGAAAATTCTACTCAATCTTCAGGTTTCCTCAATTTTTTTTCTGGACAATCTCAATTTAGCAGAGGAAACAGATCTGGTGGTAGATATTTCTAACGAGGAAGAAGAGGTCGAGGTTATACCAACAATTCATCTGGTTATCATACTTCCAATGACAAATCCTCTGTGGTTTGTCAAATCAGCGGCAAACATAGTCATGTTGCTCTCAACTGTTGGTACCGAATGGATACTTCTTATCAGTCTACTAACACTAAAACCTCTCCTATTTCATCTAAGTTTCAGAACACTTTCCAGAATAAGGCCTACATTGCCTCTGCTTCTTCTCCATTAGACAATTGGTTTTTGGACTCAGAGCTACTAGTCATGTCACTCATGATCTCAAAATTTACAATCCTATCAGCCATATCAAGGTTCAGATCAAGTCATGGTTGGAGATGGTAATGCCTTGCCTATTCAGCATAAAGGTACTAGTATTTTACCAACTCCTTCTCAAAATTTTGCTTTTACACAGCTTCTTCATGTTCCTAAAATTTCTGTAAATCTCATTTCAGTTCATCAATTTGTGACTGATAATCATTGTTCTATTACTTTTGATTCTTCTGGATTTGTGATTCAGGACAAGAGTAACAAAGCTACTCTTTATAGAGGTCCTAGTTCTCATGGCCTCTATCATCTTCCAGCTGTTCTTTCTAGGTCTTCCTCTCATAAAGTCTGCCTCAACACCACTACTGCTCTTTCTACTTGGCATGCTAGCTTAGGTCATCCTTCTTTACATAAAATGCAACTGATTTGTAATAAACTGAAACTACCTCAGACTATTTCTAGTTCTTCATTTCCTTGTAAACATTGTTGTATGGCCAAAAGCCATCGATTACCATTTAGTTTGTCTATTGCTTCTGTTAATAAACCATTGGCCCTTATCCATAGTGATGTATGGGGACCATTTCATTCTTCTTCTTCCATTAAATACTATGTTTTGTTTGTTGATGATTTCAGCAAATTTACATGGCTCTATCCTTTGCATTTTAAAAGTGAAGTTTTTGCAAAATTCATTGAATTCAAAGCTTTTGTTGAAAATCAATTTATCGTTAAATTGAAAATTCTTCGACCGATAATGGCAATCAATATCCGGGACTTAAGTTTCAAGAATTTCTTCGCACACATGGTATTGATCATCATTGTCTTGTCCCTATACACCACCACGAATGGCGCGTTGAAAAGAAAACACGCACACATCATAGAAACCACTATTGCATTGTTTCAAATAGCTTTTGGTGTCCCTCTTGCTTATTGATTTGACATTGTTGCCATACATGTATCTTATTAATCGTATGCCTAGCTCTAAGATTCAAAATCGACTCCTTTTGAACCGTTGTTTCATCAATTACCGACTATCATTTTCTTAAACCTTTTGGTTGTCTGTGTTTCCCTTGGCTCAAGCTATATGTTCATCACAAGCTTCAACCTCGTTCTATTGCTTGTGTATTTCTTGGCTATATACCTTCGCTAAAGGATACAGTGTCTTGACTCAAGCTACCGGTCGATTTATGTTTCTAGGCATGTTGTTTTTCATGAGTAAACTTTTCCTTTCCTTGATTCCTCTATGCATGTTCCTTCACCTTCATTGTCTCAAAGATCAATCTTTCTTTTGGCCATCTTCTTCTCATTTCCCACCACTATTTCTCCTACTTCTTCATTAGTCGCACCAAAGACCAGCTTGTTTTTCCTATTTCTCCATCACCGCACCAAGATCAGCTTTCTCCTTCTCCATCAGCTACACCAGCTATTTCTCCTACTTTTCCATCAACGACTTCTTCTCCTTTATCTCATTCCTCTTCCCCTACTATTCTTATTGATTCTTTGGTGGTTGATTTTTAGTTTTATTCCCTTCCTTCTTCTTCTATTGCTCATTCTCTTAATATTCATCCAATGGTTACTCGATCTAAGGCAGCTCATCATCTCTTGTCTGCCATTACTTCTACTAATTCTACTGATTCTGAACCATGTTCCTATAAAGAGGCTGCTCTGTCTTCTGCCTGGACCAAGGCTATGAATGAAGAGTTTGCAGCTCTTCAATCATAGTCCACTTGGACTTTGGTTCATCTGCCTCCTACTAAATAGGCTATTGGATGTAAGTGGGTATTTCGTCTCAAACGTAATTCTGATGGTACAATTGCTCGCCATAAAGCTCGTCTTGTAGCCAAAGGATATTTCCAAGAAGAAGTTTAGACTATCATGAGATATTCAGTCCCATTGCTAAACAACCCACAATCCGCATTTTACTTTGCTTGGCACTTCATTACAATTAGCCTATTAAACAACTTGACATCTCAAATGCATTCTTGCATAGTGTCTTGGATTAAGAAGTTTATATGACTCAACCTCAAGGTTTTGTTGACAAGTCTAAACCTTAATTTGTCTGTAAATTGACTAAAGCTTTGTATGGTCTTAAACAAGCACCCCGTGCTTGGTATTCTACCTTTTCGAGCTATCTTCTTACCAATGGATTTGTTGTTAGTTCGTCTGATTCCTGTCTGTTTATTCAACATACTGCCACTACCATGACTGTGTTACTAGTATATGTTGATGATATCCTCATCACTGGAAATAATTTAGCTCATATTGCCTTTCTCATTACTCATATGCACTCTGCTTTTTCGACGAAAGAATTGGGTCTTATCAACTATTTTTTGGGTGTATCTGTTACTCCCTCTGCCTCTGGTTATTTCCTTTCTCAAACTAAGTATTCCTTGGAAATACTTACTAAAGATGGAATGGCTAACTGTGAGCCCGTACTTTTTCCCATGTCTGTCAAGCCATCTTTACTATCTTCTACAACTGTGGCATATTCTAATCTTTCCCTCTATCATAGTATTGTTGGTGCACTTTAGTATTTGACCATTACTCAACTAAATATCTCATTTGCTGTTAATCATGCTTGCTAAACTATGCATTCTCCTACTGAGGCTAATTTTGCTTCTGTCAAACACTTGCTGAGGTATCTCAAAGGTACCCTTCATCAGGGTCTGTCCTTTACTCCTAGTCCTCTTGAGCTTCATGCTTTCTCTGACTCAGATTGGGCAGGGAGTATCGCTGATCGCCGCTTAACCTGCCATCGTGGTGTCTTTTTAGGTCCTAACCTTATCTCTTGGTCAGCCAAAAAGCAACCTACAGTATCTCGTTCATCCACCGAGGCTAAATATCGAGCTCTTGCTCAAGCAGCAGCTGAGTTGAGTTGGCTTCAAATGGTTCTCACTGATTTACACATTGCTCATTTATGTCCAATTCTCTGGTGTGATATCTTGTCTACTATTTCCTTGAGTTCTAACTCGCTTCCATTCTCGGTCTAAACACATTACTGTTGATTATCATTATATCCATGAAAGAGTTGCCTTCAAACAAATCTTTGTCAAGTATGTTGCCTCATCTGATCAGCTTGCTGATCTTTTTACAACAACTTTACCAGTCTCTCGGTTTCATTTTCTTTATGACAAGCTCATGGTGCTTTCCTCCCCTATGAGCTTGCAGGGGGGGTGATGAAAGTATAGCTCACACTCAGACTTAGCAGCAACATCAGCAGCAACAGTCCAAATAGTTCAGAGCTCCACAGCAGTTCAAACAGACTTTATCATCCACATCCACGTGTGAGAAGCTGCAAGCTGAGTCCAGTGATATTATTCCATATCCATTATAATTTCTGTTAGATATTATTGTAACAGAATTAGTTAAGCAGTTAGTTAGTTAGAGTTAGTATGATTAGTTAGAGTTAACTCATC
Source organism: Camellia lanceoleosa (assembly GCA_025200525.1). NCBI lineage: Eukaryota > Viridiplantae > Streptophyta > Magnoliopsida > Ericales > Theaceae > Camellia > Camellia lanceoleosa. The sequence continues at coordinate 818,000 of JANUSC010000079.1, read as the reverse complement.
ATAGTTAGACTTGAGTAAAAGAGGTTAGGTTGTTGTATAAATACTTATAACTCACACATTGAATCCCCTTCAATTGTGTGCATTACTCCAGCAGTTTTATAAGAGTAATGGGAATTGGTTGTTAGCCTTCATGGATGGAAGGTTACTCCTCTCTCCCTCATTGTTTATAAAAGGAGGCCCATCTTCCTTGTGTTCAATATAAAAATTTTTGCTTTCATATTATAGTCAAGTTAGTCTCCTCTTATAATATATTCTTTCTGTGTGAGAGAGTGATGTCATCGTTGGTTCGCCAAAACTATCGAAGTACTGCTAGCTAGGTCTAAATTGTCGATCTTGGGAAATAGAAATTGACGACTCCAAAGATGCACGGTGAGGCGGTTAATATGTTTTAAGAAGATTGTGGTATCACATGTGTTTCAGCTTTATGCTTTTGTCCTTATTTTTCTTATATGTATTTCTATTCATTAAGTTGTATGTTATAATCCCATGATTACATTTTCTGTAAATCAATTTCATTTCATATGAATCTGTTTGTCTATTTTATTTAATTTACAATTTGAACAATAAGTATGACACCTTTATTGGACTCCCGTTAGGGAATTAGAAGAAAAATTATGAAATTAAAGACTTAGTGTAACTGGTAAGAGCACCTCGCTCGAGCCTAAAGAAACTTTTGATAACAAACGACATCTTTATAGGACACTTGGTTCGAGAATTTGAAGCAAAACTGTGAAAATAAAGACTCCGAACTAAAAACAAGACGTTAGGGTGGCAAACTATAAAATAGTCAATGAAAGACCCAAAAACCAACTCGAGAATAAAAACGAGACCTTGCTCCAACCTAAAGGAACTTGTAGAAATAGATGGCACCTCTATAGGATTCTCAATTAGAGAATTAAAAACTTTGTAACTAAAGACTTTCAACTAAAAATGGGCTGTTTGGGGGGCAAAATTATAAATAGTCACTGAAGGACCTAGAAGTTGGCACAAGCATTTCCCTTTTAACCTAAAGATACATTTAGAAATAGAAAACACCTCAATAGGACTCCCGTATAGTGATTTGGAAGAAAACATGTCAAATAAAGATTTTGTTTGCATTTTGTGCTTGAAATGTTATATTTTCAATATATATATATATATGTTTGATAGAATGGAAATGGATAGATAGACTACACACGCTCAAATTTCATGATGGGTTGTTTTTTGTTATTTATATATAGTACTTTTAATGGACGTGTATAACTTTTTATGGATGTTTGTTTGAGTTGTTATGATGGATGACCAATTCGAATAAATGTTAGTTTATGGATATTTCTTTTTTTTTTTTTTTTATCAGCAAAGAAAAATTTCATTAAAAACATGAAATTAAAGGTACAGGAAGATAAAATGCACTGAGAGAGTTTCAGAAAGTATAAAATACCCATACTACTACTACTCGCAACCATACAACCAACCCCTCGGCCTCACGATTTTTTTTTTTTTTAAACAAAAAAGTTAAGAAGGACTTAACAGAATATAAAATACATGATTTCCCACACAATCAACCCACCAAAATCAAACCACAAAATCAAGCTAATAACCCAAATATTTTAAACACCAACTACACTCCCACAGTACCCAAAACCCACGCCACCCGCTCCTACTCTGCAGCCCACGCCCACGCCCACGCCTACTTTGCAGCCAACCACCCGCCTGAACACCTAAGCTGCTGTGTTGTTGCACTCCCGAGGCCACACCTACTCTGCTGCACTCCCCACACCACCGGAAAACACTGTAGCCAACAGGTCACAGCTCCAAATACCACCGGAAAACACCATCAACCAACATCCCATAGCTCCAAACACCATTGCAACTCCAAGCTCCATTGCAACTCCAAACTCCAACCTCCAAACTCCGAAGACAGATTAAAACCCAACTTCCAACCTCCAAACTCCAAACTCCAAGCTCCACACTTGCTGCCGAACAACTTGCCAAACTCCAAACACCACTGGAAAACCACACTTGCTGCCGAAGACACCGACGCCCACACCCACTGCAACTCCACACAGAACAACACCCGAAGACAGATCAACACCCACACCCACTGCAGCTCCGCACACCACCATACATTTAGAAGAAGATCACCTCTCAAACTCTCACCCAAAGAGGAGTGCACGAATGAAAACTAGACAGATCTGGATTGACTTCGACATCCATGTTTCCGCCCAAACAAAGCATCGAAACTTCTCCACTAACCTGAACTAGAGTTCACCCCTCAAGCTCCTACTCACAAAAGAGCGCACGAATGAAGATCCTGGACGGCCCCGAATCACCGTAAAAACCAACCGCTGCAACACAAACACTCTAAGGTGGAAGAAATGTGGGAAATCAAGTTTATTGGAGGAAAATGAACAAACAAACGGACGCCGGAAAGAACTAGGCCAGCCGACCGCCATAGCCGAAGGTGGCGGCCGGCCGGCCGGCCCAAAGGGAGGCTTGGGGAGGAGGTTTTAGAGAGAGAGAAAGAGAGTTGTTTTTTATTTTTTCTACAATCCTTTATTAACTGTTAAAGAATAGTAAGAAAGAGAAAAGTTACCTAAATCTTGATTTACTTAGCAGTGATTTATGGATGTTTGCATATTTTGAATTGTTGTGGATGATGTTAATTAGCCGGGATTATTAGTGTTGTATGAATGAACAAGTACAATGCATGTTTAGGAATTTTTTTTTAAAGTACATCAAAAATTAAAAGGTTAATTACACTAATAGTCTCTATAGTTTGAGACTTGTGTCATTTTGGTCCCTAACTTTTTAATTGTGACACATTTGATCTTGAATTTTGAATCTTGTTTCAAATAAGGACAATTGAAAATATTATTAGATTTTTCAAGGGTAAAATCGTCAATTTGATAAAATATAAACTAATTTGATAAAAAGAAATGTCAAAAAAATATTTTTAATTTTTTAAAAATTATTTTTATTCACCAATGATAAAATTATGTAAAATTAATAAAAATTACATGATTAATTTTTTAAAATAAATTTTACATGATCATCTTCCAAACACATAATAAAAATTAATTTGGTAAAAGAAATAAATAAATGTCTAAAAGATTTATCAATTTTACATAATTTTATTTTTAATAGGTAGAAATAATTTTTAAAAATTTAAAAATATTTGTTCGACATTTATTTTTGTCAAATTAGTTTATATTTTATTAAATTGACAATTTTACTCTTGAAAAATCTAATTATATATTCAATTGTCCTTATTTGAAATAAGATTCAAAATTCAGGGTCAAATGTGTCATAATTGAAAAGTTAGGGACCAAAGTGACACAAGCTCCAAACTATAAGGACTATTTGTGTAATTTGCCCAAAATTAAATTTAAAAGACTTTGGTGCCAAAACTAGATTTGGTTGCCACATTTTGGGGACAACTCTTTGTTTTTCTAATTCTATAAAATTCGTAGCAAAAGGTTCATTGTTTTTCTAATTCTATAAAATTTTACAAAATTCGTAGCAAAAGGTTCATTGTTTTTCTAATTCCTTATTTTTTACTAGTATAAAGAGACTTTTTGTGGTGATTAATTTCCTCATCAATTGTTTTATTTCTTGAAGTGAGGTCAATTAACATTGGGGTGAAAAAATCGAGTAACAATCAATGAAATAATCAAGTAACAATTAAATTTGCGTGGAAGGCTAGGAATGAAATTTAATTTGCTGGATTAGTGGTCAACTGGTGGGAAGTCTGGGATTCCATTAGGCTACATATTGCTTTACTGGTTAAGTACCATATAAAGGGGTGGATTTCTCGTTGAATGATTTGTCAGATAATTTGAAGTCCATCGGGGCTTTGAGGAGTGTTTGTCCTTGTTTTAGTTTGTTGTGGTTTAGTTTTTGTGTCTTTTCCCCGCCGCTTTCTCTGTTGTGGTTTAGTTTCGCTTTTGGGTCTTGTTGGTTGAGTCCTCCTCAACTAGTTTCAGGAAATTGCAACACATGATTGGGTGGCCCTCCTTGTGCCAACCTAATTGGGATGATAGGTCTCACTATGATGTTTATAGCTTTTCCTTTGTTGCTTTTATTGATGTAAGAAGTTAAGGATTTATCCTTAGTTCTAATTCAATAAAGTTCATTTTTTGCCGATAAAAAAAAAAAAAAACTTCCTTGGCCTTTGCCCGCGGCCTTCGCCTTGGCCATGGCCTTGCACGAGGACTTGGCCCTGCTCGTGGCCTTACACGCTGATGTCTGTAAGAAGGCCGAGGAAAAGGGACATAAAACTCGCGGAATGTAAATGGCCGATACATTTTCAGAACATCGAACTCTGCCAATCTAAAGTGTTATTCTTAGTTCCATGTTAAAGAGATTTTTAGCTTTCAAGTTCTTTGAAAAAGTATTTCTAACTTGAGCATCTAGCAAACAATATAAATCTCATTTTTGTTTGATATCATTTGATGGAGGCTGTTTTGCCAATCGAAGTTGAGGTTCCGTCGTTGTGAGTAATGGCTGATGTGGACCGCCCGAACTCTCTCCGCGCGCCCCCCTTTCGGAGAGGGTGCGGGTGGCCAGCACTGCATCATCCATGGCCGGCACCCTTGCCTCAAGTCAGGGGGACCAGGACTGATTTTTTCCATCGGCCTCTATGGGAGTGCATCGGCTACAATTGGACCTCATCGGCCATAGGTCGGCCAGAAGTGAGCCTTATCGGCCAAAAATGATGGTCGGTCGGCACCAAAGATGGCCGGTCAGTGGCAAGAAGTTGCACCCTTGGCCGGCATCTCTCCTTTCATGGACGGCAGGCCTCCGGGATACACCCAAATGTTTTTAACCGAAGGGGATGGTGTGAACATCGGGACGCACCCGATTGTTTTTAACCGAAGGAGGTGGTGTGAACACTGGGATGCACCCGAATGTTTTCAACCGAAGGAGGTGGTATGCACCCGAATGTTTTTAACCCCCAGTTTGAAAACTAAGTGGGAAAAAATACTTTTTCACACTTAAGCATGAAAATAGTCCATCGGGGTCCAAAATCGTGTAACAATCACGAGAAGGCTCGGGGAACACCTTGGGAGGGAGCATTGTAAGTTTTGGATATTTACGAAACTAGCACGGGACTCCCGATTTGAAAACTAAGTCAAAAAATATACTTTTTTCATACTAGCTTGGCTAGGTTTACACCTGAGTTAGTAGTGACTGAGGAACGCCGTTGTTTGGAATTCGAGAAATGGTTAAGGACCGGACTCAAGTTTCTAGTGGCCGGGTCCATGATTAGAGATTATGGGCGCTTTGTGGAGGTAGCAGCCCATCTTGAGACTATTATGCATAAAGATGAGGAGAGGATGAGGGGCTCTAGGAGGAGTCAGAATAGCCAGGGGGACAGTGAGGTAGAGGTGTTCTAATCCTCAACAGTCTTAGGGAACTCAATCGAGATCCACTTTTCTAGTACCGAAGTTCGGGTTTTGGAAGGGTGGCTGTGAAATTTCACTTGAATGCTTCATGGAATCCCACTCTACTCAATTTACAATCAAGTGTAAACAAATCTTATGATGAATTAATTTTTTTATTTTATTGTAAAGTTTGTCCTAACTCTGTCTTAGAGAGAGATATATATATATATATATATGAGGGGGGTTTCCACTAGTAGGTATGGAAGAATATTTTGGGTAGAAAGATATGTACATCTCAAAGCCTCCATAGAGAGCTTTCATACTTTTATTGCAAGCTTAAGTCATTCCATGCCCATGCACTGTCACCAAAGGCCACGCCTCTCTTTTCATGCTTCTCCTTTTTTAAGAAGCTTATCATCATCTCTCTTCTTTCTTTCTTTATTATTTCCCAACTAGTTTTTATGGTTTGGAAAAAAAACAAAAAAACAAAAAAAAAAAAGTAAAGGAATTTCATATATCTTTCTTCATTACATGAATTAATTGATGAATTCAATGGATATTTATTTATTTCATAATGAGTAATGTTAGAGATTTTAAAAATTCTATCAAAAATTTTATCAAATATCTCACATAAGTTTTAACAAAATTTTTGATAAAATTTTTAAAATTTCTAACATTTTAATTTCATAATTATCAATAATAATAATAAAAGAGACATTAGCACATATACTAGGATTAAAATCCCTATTCTAACCATAAAGTATATATATATATATGGACATTGGTAGCTCCAATTTATTTTACCAAAGCATGTGGCGTTTCAAGTCGCCAGCCAATGACATGCCTTCCAAAGTTTTCAGTTACAAAGATCCCTCTTGTTTCTTTCTAGACAAAGGACTATTTATATATGTGAGAGAGAGAGAGAGAGAGAGAGAGAGAGAGAGAGACCATGTTTGATGGGCCGGAAAGAAGGCCATCTGCTTTTTCAGAGGATGTGAGGCATCCAAGAGCCATTGTTCCTCATTTTAAATGTCTGGTCTTTGAAGTTAGAGCACTTGATACTCATTAAAAATTTAAGAAAAATGATATATGAATTACTAACAAATTATATGTACAAAAATGTTAAGAATTTTAAAAATTTTATCAAATGTCTCATATGAGTGTTGAATTCATATATTTGATTGAATTTTTAGAATTTCTAACATTACTCATTATATTAATTTTTCTTATTAATAGGTAATACAATAATAAAAGAGTAATGTTAGAGACTCCAAATGTTCTATCAATTTTTTTACCAAATGTCTCATATGAGTATGAGACCCACATTATATGGGTCCTATGTGAGTTTCACACCCATGTAAAATATTTGGTAAAAATTTTAGTAGAGCTTTTGAGATGTCTAACATTTTTTATAATAAAATTTTAGAAGGTTAATCAGTACTATATCAATAATTTTTTTTTTTCAGTGTTTGCTAAAAAACCTAACTGAATGGCTAAAAAAAAAAAAAACCAACAAATTTTTTTTTGGGGGGGGGGGGGGGGGTTGAATAACCAACAAAAATGTTGATGCTAAAAGAAATTAATTAATTTGGCATATTCATAATTTTTTTTGAATATTGTGTGCTACTTGAGTGATAGTAGACTCAAGGTTAAAAGTTCAAGTCTTACTCCTCAAATTTATTTAATTTTTTTTTAAATAGAAAAATAAGGGACTTGTATCATAAGAAGGAGTAATCATGACATGGATATCAAACAAGTTGTTCACTTTATATAATAAGATATATATACTAGCGGGTGTTACACACAATGTGTGTGTAATTCAAATAAGTAAATATAAAATAAAATATTTATTAAATATTATGTATTAATCAAGTGGTAAGAGTCTCATTTGACAATTTTAAGGTCCAAAGTTCGAGTCTTGTTTATCTATATATATAATTGTTTCAATTAGAAAATAAGAAACACGTAACATAAGGAAAAAGCACCAAATATTTAGACATTAAGTTCAATACTCATATATATAATAGTACCGATAGATAGATGTATAAAAGATATATAGTAATAATATAATATAATATACATGAACCTATAAGATTTTTTTTTTTTTTTGTTTAAAAATAATTCCTTAACAAATTTTATAAAATTTTGTTGATTTATACCTATTTCATATCAAATTTTGTGTTGATAACAAAACTATACTCAAATTTAATTATAATACATTAGTTGTTGTTTTGGGGGGGGGGGGATGTGGCCGCGGGTGTTTGACAATTCAAAAGCCAGTGGAATTTTGCAGGGAGGGTGGGAGGCACATGCTTTAGCAAACGAATGTCTAAAAGACTTGCAAGGCCACGTCCTTCTGTTTCAAGTCTCGGGTTTAGGGGAAACACCATCATCATCATGCATAACCAAGTCTATTTATTTCTTTATAATAGCTGTTAATTAATTAATTAATATGTACAATATAGTAACATCACATAGTATTATGTGCTTGTTATTTATTATATAATAATACTACTATTACTATATTATAACTATGTTAATGTTCTGGTCATTATTATAGGTATTGTCATTATGCCATGCCATTGATTTGAGCATTAGCTTTTTAAATTAATGGAGTCTGAAAAAGTTAATGCCCTAAAACTGCTCATTTGACTATAAATTTAGGACTCTTGAAGAGACAAAAATTCTCTTTTTATCAGATGATGGAAAAATAAAATAGTTTTTCCAATTGTAAAATTTTGATACATAATCACAATTGTTTTGTTTTGCTTGAATGCTATCTCTCTTAAACAACTAACTATTTTGTCTTTACAAAACATTAAATTGTGTGTTTATATGCTCAAAAAATAGGAATAATGGTAAGGAAATTACAAGACACTATTAATCAAGCATGTAATTATGTAATATTTTAAACTCATATAATAATTTCAAATTTTTTTAATTAATCATGTGAACTTAGCATGGTGAAAACAAATTATATCCATTCACACTAACAATATATGAACGCATAATTTTAAACAAATTATAGTCTATAGCACAAGCCAAATGAAATATATATAGATTTTTTTTTTTTCTAAAAAATGACATTTCTAACTCATTTCCTCCTAACCCTTGCATATCCCGATAAGTAATATTCAAAATTCTTGTCAAGAAATTTACCTAGAATAAACTTCTTAGCATGTAAAAGTGAGATTGAATTAGTACATTATAAAGTTCATGCATTGAACAAATTTGGATCATATATTAATATTGTTAGAAAAAGAATTCTTAAAAAAAAAAAAAAAAACTTCTGAGTATGTCGTATAACTAGATCCCGGTTGTAAGTTTGTTATTCCAAATCCCTATTAAGGTTTTGAAAAGGACCTTTTCGTGATATTCCATAGAGTAAGAACCTTTTTGGTAATTTCGGTCCCTTGAGCATGCCCAAAAGTTGTTAGCTGGAGGAGCCTAAAATAATTTTCTATTTTAAAAAGGGTAAATCACAAATATACCTTTTGAGGTTTGATTAAAATACAAATCACTCTTGTGATTTTAAAAATTACATTTCACCCCTTGAGGTTTTTAATTTCATAACAAATCGCATATTTTATTAATAAATCATCAAGTCAATTAATAATTTTTAATGATGTTATAAATATATTTCAATTAATAATTTAAGTAATTTTATTATTATATAGGAGAGCAATCATAATTTTTTTTTTAGTTAATTCTGTTAAATAAAAAATTTTAACAATGAAATATTTGTAATTTTTTCAAACTACAGGGAATAACATGTACTTTAAACAAATCTTATGGAGTGTATTTGTAATTTACCCTCTCAAAAATCAATGAGGAACATATATTTCGTTTTAACAAAGTAAAAATATATATTACTGTTCGACCTCTCTTAGTTATATATATTTTTGTCTTAGGTATATACTACAAATAAATATCACAAGAAGCATAAGATATATAATATAACTGACTGACCACCATCTATCTTTCTATCTTCCTCTGCAACTATTTCATCCCCCACAAGCTTCCAAACAAAGAGAATTAATGGAAAGTGAGATTTGCAAGTTTTATTCTTGTTGTTGTCCTCTGATATGTAATTTACGATAAACACACCAAACCCAATCTTATCAAGTCAATGGGTATCTCTTCCTTTCTTGATTCCCTAACTTCAAACCATGGTTTCCCAATCTAAACCCTCCAAGATTCAACATCTCTCAATCCATGGCTTGCTTTGAGATCATCAAGGAGAAGAAGAAGATTCACCGAGTCTGGGGGTTTGGGCTTCTGGGATTTTCAATATGACCACCGTAGCTGGCGGTTATGGTGGCGGTTGTGGCGGCGGTGGTGGTTGCTCTGACGGTTTCATTCTTATGAGTCGATTACAAGGGTATGAGTATTGTTGTAGTGAAAGTTGCTTAGGATATGATCTAGTTGTTGTTGGTCCTATGGCAGAAGATGAGTCAAGAACTGAGAGTGTCAATGAAGCAGGTTCGAGTTCGAAGGATGTTCAAGATGAGAGGGATGAAGGGTGGCTTCAATTGGGTATCGGTAGTCACATGACAAGTCATGACAACAAGCCCGAAGATCAGCTTGATCAAACTACTAGAAGAGCCAGTTTGATCGAGCTTGATCTTCTACCTAGCGGTGGTAGCTCACAACACGTGAGATCACTACCACCGCCAGTTTTTCATATGCCTGAGTTTCGTGCGCCAAGACCGGTTTCAAATATTACAAGTGCCAGTTTCTTGTCACAACGGGCAGCTATTTCGACTTTCCCTCATCATCAAGAGATTAACTGGGCGTTTAGGCCTATGGCGCGAAACTTAACGGTAGCAGTTCCTTCTTCATCGTCTTCTTCTTCTTTAATGCCACCGGGATCATATTTCACCCGGCCATTTCAACTCCACGCTGGAGTAGATGTACCTGCAGGGCCAAGTTTAGATTTCAGAATAGTTGATCCTCCTCGGAGATCCCATTCTGGGATATGGTTTATGCTTCAAGCATCACAAAATCAGTAAGTGCAAAAAGGATAGAAAGTAACAACACAAATGTCTACAATTATATTATTCATAGAAAAAATTATTAGGAAATTTATATTTTTGTTTCTCTATGTTCTTTTTGAAAATAAAACAATCTCATGTACAATGAATTGTACTTGGTTTCTCAATGCAGATCGAAAGAACCCTTTTTGCCTCAGATACCCAAGAGCTACCTGAGAATTAAGTAATTATCTTGTCCTTAATTGTCTATTTGTTTTCATTTATTTTTCTCATTACCCAAAATGCTTTTGCTTTTTGTTTTTGTTTTGATTGTTGTTTCTACTTCCTAAGGGATGGAAGGATGACAGTTCGATTGTTAATGAAGTATCTGGTTAATAAGCTGAGACTCGATAGCGAATCAGAGGTATGTAGTATCATCATATCATTATTGAATCTTCATTAAATTTCAAATGCTTATAGAACTAGTTGATTAGTACCTACCATATCATTAAATGAAAGATTGGCAAAACAAAAGTACAAAAAATGAAAAAAAAAAAAAACATAGCTATGTTTTCAACCAGCAAATTAATTACAGGTACATGGACATGGTTGGTAAGAGAAACATGACAGAAACAGCAGAACTAAATGGGGTTCTCGTAGTAATATTTATCATTCTTGATTGCATCATATTTAGGTGTGAAGTATATTTCTAGGTAGCTCTTTTCTCTTTTTGTATTATTATCTTTTTATCTTATAATCCATTGTCTAGCAAGATAGATTATGAGCAACCAGGTGTTTTGACTAATTAAGGAAATTATCTTCACTAAAGTTTTTATGTTTAGTTAGTTATTAATGTTTTAGTGATGAGATTAAGGTCTGAGGGTCAAGTGAGGAAATATGGAGATAGATAATTGAGAAAACTACATCCCACCTCTTTCCCTTGATTCCAAAATAAATGGAAGAGAATTGGGCTTTCATTGTTGTAGATATGTGGGTTTAATTAGTGTTTGCTTCATATACTATTTAAGGAACATTTCATTGATTTGGGGGTACTTGCATTAAATACAGGAGAAAATGCACCCAAATTTAATGTACGTAATCATAGAAACAGAAATTTTGGACCAACAAAAATCTATTGTTTATAAGCATTTTGCATATACATTAAAGTAGTAAGTATACCAATGGTTTGGATACTTGATTATCAAAATAAATAAATAAATAAATAAACCAAACAATTCTCAATGTATGTATTTTGTGGCTTTTTGATCCGTCGTATTCTAATTGTGTCAATTTAATACATATAGTATTAAATGTGTCCTTATGTGATCCTTGTGATTGATCCCATTCCAAATCACTAGCCGAAGGGAAGGTATTTTAGGAAGAAATGTCAAAGTAACTATAGTAATAGTCTGTAATGAATGCACAATTGAAACATGGAGACCAAAATCTCAAGGAGGGAATACATCGAGCACCCTTAGTTTAATTAGTTTGATTGTTATTTTTTCAAAAATACCCTTTATTTTTGTCAGTGGTCTGGAGCGCTGTCACACATAAAAACCACAAAATACACATTTCATATTTTAGGAGCTAAATTGACACATTTAAAAATATGAGGGATTCAAAATGCCACTGAGCGGATAGATTGAGGACCATTATTGTAATTAGTCATACATTGAAAGATTATAGAGATATTAAATAAAATTAAATGTTGGCAAGTGCTTAGGGAAAAACTTGAAGTAAAAGATCTCTCTCTCCTTTTTTTTTAATTTATTTATTTATTATTATTATTATCAGCATAAGAGAAAGCTTTATTGAAAATAAAAAAAGTACATAGTACATAACATATATCAATAAACTGGGATAGAGCAAAAAGTGTCATAACTAAGCTAGACGATCCCAATTATGTATAAGATCTATGAAACTATGTATATGTTGTATCTCATATATAATCTCACAACATAGTATGGATCCACTTTGCCTTTTCGAAGATTGAGAAAAAAAGTATGCAAACAAGACCTGTAATTGAAATCAAATTCATTTGTTGCAATGAATTTTGAGCCTGTGTACTCTCAACAACGGTAAAGTTCATTGTGTTTTTTTTTATTGGAAAAATAAATCCTTATGAATGAAAATATATAAAGTATGATAAAGTACATCAATAAAGAGGAGCTCAAAGCTAGCTTAAGCTCCAAGTATTGGACAATAGTGTGGAGTATACTTGAAAGACAGTCATTTTTATTTTATTTTTTTGATCGACAAAAGAAATCTATTAATCAGAAGAAGATTACATCAATAAAGACAAGCTCCAAGCTCCAATTGGTGAGAAACCAACCAAACAAAGCAAGAAAAATAACAAGCCAACCAATAGTCATTATAAAAATTATTGATTATCAACTCATTTAAAAACTCAAACCGTAGAGAGTAATAACTATATTATTTATATATTTAACATCTTGAACCAATAGTCTTATCTTAGTATAGTCTCTTTCCATCATACAACAACATTAAGAAGAAAAAAACATATGGATTTAGACACTGCCCACTCTTCTCATCTAAGAAAATTCTTTTTCCGTGATCAAAAGAGTCTTTGTTCATCACGAAAATATTCTTCAGCCTGTGTGCATTGGGTTGAGGTAACTAATTTCGTAGTTGCTTAATGCATTGTTTGTGTAGTATTTTTAATCAATAACGTAATAAATTTTTTTATCACGGGATAATACTAACATGCTTTTGTGTAGTTGAGAGACAAAGAGGACTTATTGTATTTTATGATTTCTCATTTATCAAAACACTACATAGGCAATGTCACCAAATAATCTAGGACTATCTAATAATTTTAGGCGAGGTGGGGAGTGGCGGATTATTTAGAGTATTTTTCGTATCTATACTCCTTTGAACTACTTATCATTGTTAGGGAATTTTGGACGGAAATATAGAAAAACGTAGCTTTTGTTACATATTGTTTTATCATAATTTCTAAGATTCTCATGATGGAATAAATTTTTTTTTGATCGGCAAAAAAGAAACTTTATTAATAGAATAAAAAAGTACAAGAAATAAACTTGATAATCAGATTTACATTCATTTCATTGTGTCCATGAAGTTAGGGTTTATTTTCCCATAACATCCATTAAAATGTTCCCTTTCCTCCATTCTGATGAATTAAAGGCCCAAGTAGCATATGCTGAATATGTGTGGTGAAATCTTGAAAAAATACAAGGCATATGGTTCTTTCTTTCTTTCTTTTCTTATTCTTCTGCTTCAATTTTTTTCTTTTTTTCTTTTTTTTTTTATCAGGAAATATTTGTTTTTAATTAAAATAGAATAGGAACACGCACAATCTTTGAACATCTAGGAAAGCCACCACAAAATCTCACCTACTCCTCCCATTTTGTTATGAATGTAGTTCTTTCCTTTACAAGTGATGTATGTTTTAGCAGAAGTATCTATTTTTTTTTTTTTTTTTTTTTGTCGGCAAAGAAAATCTTTATTGATGAAACAGACAATGTATGAGAGAATATGCTACTTGGCATAATTTCAGTAGTTATTTGAAGAACAAGTATTTTCATATACTTGGCATAATTTCAAACCTTTTTCCTTCTCTTTGATCAATTAATCCTATTTAAACTTGATTTTTCAATTGAATTATCTAGTTTAATCTATCCTTTACTCCCAAGTCCAAGCCCAAGAAGTATGAGAATTATCACTGTCCAGTCCTTATCTAGTTGTATTTTGTATATATTAAGCTAATAAATTTTATTTTCCAATAAAAATAAAATAAAATAAAATTTAGACCATTGTTTTCCGTTTGTATGTTATAAATTATAAGAAAAAACTATAGCCATATAGCAATGGCATATGCACGAGATGAAACAAATTAAGTGGCAATTGTACCACTCTATTGAGATTTCAAGATCGTTTCGATTCACCTTCTACAGAGATTCTCGTTTAGAAGCCTATTATTTAGAGCAAGAATTAATGCTTTCGATAGTTTTTTATTTAAACTACACTATTTCAAATTACTTCAAACATAAATCAAGTATACATATTTCTGATGCAACATCATTGAAAATGTGGGGCTTAACTTTTTTTTTTTATTGTGGAGAAGATGAATTTCCATGGTTGGTGAATAGCTAAGCCATTTTAGCTTTGTTTTAGCAATGATGTTTCCACGAGGTAAAATAGATGAGAGCTTATGGTCTTAAATGTTGAACACACGTAAAAAGAAGGTATCACTACTATTTCTTTAGAATTGTATGATTGATTGTATAGTAGGTGTGTCCATCTGTAGTTCCTTTCCATAGTGGACCATTTCTAGGTACTAAAGAAGTCCCCTCTTTCCTAAGGGTAGGGTTGGGTTCGTGCCATATCTTAATACCAAAAGAAAGTCATTTCTTGAGGGTAAAGCTATGTTGGAGACGCGTATTAGGACCCATCTTAATCTTCAAACTAGGGTTTTAAACTAGGTGATGTAGGGAAGTGAATGAAATGAACAAACATAAAAAGAAAAATAAAAACAACATGAAATAGAGAAAACTCTCTCTCAATTTGTACTCTTAATTAATGACTGAGTAGCTTCAATGGCTTACAATGCTATTTATAGGGAAAGTGGCTAGTTAACCATCCCACGCCAAAATCCACCCCATGGTTACAAAAAGATAATTAAAAAAAAATTTACAAGTTAAGCTCAAATTTGGAATCTAAACAAAAAAAGAAACTTCTCGAAAAAAATTCCTAACTCAATACAAATTTGATTGAAACTCTAAATCGAGTAGTCAATTTTTTTCAAAAACAATAAATTTCCAA
Organism: Camellia lanceoleosa; assembly: GCA_025200525.1. Classification (NCBI taxonomy): domain Eukaryota; kingdom Viridiplantae; phylum Streptophyta; class Magnoliopsida; order Ericales; family Theaceae; genus Camellia; species Camellia lanceoleosa. Next base: position 802,855 of record JANUSC010000079.1, on the reverse strand, counting down.
AAATTAAGTCAGTGTGCTTATTATTTATGTAGTATTTTATTTTAGTTGTTTTAGATTATGCAACATAACTCTTAATGGCACCAGCACAATGCATATATTTTATATGGATTTGAAGAATATTCATAATGCATTGACACAAAATGTCAACTTACATTCTTTTTTAGTTTGTAATTGATTTTCAAAATAACACAAGATTCTTCCCAAGTTCTATTCATGTGCCCTCACATATTTTCATTGTTTAACAATATAAAACAAAATATTTACAATAAGGAAAAAAATAAAATAAAACGAAGATGACAAAGAAGCTAAGTAAATTATAATTGGAATCGCCAGCCTGACAACTATGGTGCAGTGTTGATTGAATTTTTACTCTTTTTCCTAGTGATGTTTGAAATATTATATCTATATCTACTCTTCATAAAAATATATATAGAGATTTTATTGCAATCATATGCTATAAGTTTTATATCCTAGCAAACTACGGATGTATCATGTATGGGACACGACATTCCATTTTTGTTTCTTTTAATCAGAATTATCACATAATTTAGTATTTAGGTCAACCCTTATACCTTGGTTTGGATGCATATACTTGTTCATGGAGCAAGAGAATGAGCATATACTTGTTCCCTTGCCTTCCATGGGAATGAGATTAGGATAGTATTGTAGTGTAGGAAACTTGCCCAAAGAACGAAGTTATATGCGACAACCAAACAACCAAGAATGTGATCTCTCTTTCTCTCTCACTCACACAAACACGCAATTCAAAGATCATTGCTAACAACATTGTATTCCTCATCAATCCATCTAAAACAAAAAGATCTGGTTACATATAGTAGAAATCCAAAACATCTAACTAGGATTGGCAAAAGACGAAAATAAAGAACAAATGTATAAAAAATAAAAATAAAGTGTACATACAAAGAAGGCAAGATTTACATAGTTTATTATAAAATAAGGATTATATTCATGATCACCACAATTCTACTATAATCAGAAAGGTGACACTATTTAATACTATCGATACCTATATTAACTAACAACATAGGATAATTTGCTCCATAAAATATTTATTTTTGCACGTGACATGCAACCAAGTACCCAATGATTAGGTTTGTACATAAAGTTTAAAAGATTAAATGAAACTTAAAATTTAGAGATAAATATTACATATATGTATTTCTAGGGTTAATCTTGCTACCTTTTTATGCGCGCGTGGGACGAGGTAATTAATATGAATGAATTAATGAAGCTCCTTGTTGGGCTTCTTTATTTTCGATTTGTTCATACATACGAACAACAAAATATTCAATTATATATCTAGTGGTGATGAGCCACAAACCATGAGGAAAACAATCAAGGAAATCAAAAAGATGTCATCAATTGATAGAGGTGGGCTGTGCTAGTTTCCTATCTTTTTATAATTATTATGGAAAGCATTGACTTTTATGATGTACGACACATCAACTTGTTGGATTATCTTGGCCTAGTTGATGACACTCATTAGCATATAAAAAGTTTGATACTAGCACATCCAAAATCATATCGTAGGGCCATGAAAATCACACGTGGACCCTGTCATTTTCACATCCATTTGCATGCGCCATTCCCTTGGAAAAGCCTATAAATACATAAATCAATCACATAAATAAATACGCATCTTATATAAATTGATAAGATTTTTTTATATAGGAACTCTACTTATTTTTTTTTTTAGAAAAGTTAGGGATCATGAAATTTTTTTCATGAAAATGATCATAAAAGATTTATGATCCTTGGATTACCTTGATTAGTGTGTGGTGCTTTATTTTAAGTGTAATCCAAATGTCACAAAGTTTTCATGATTATTTTTATGAAAAAATTTTCATGATACTTAACATTGTTGTTTTTTTTTTTTTTTTTTTTGATAAAATCTTGCTTATTCTATGTATATTTCTATGATTAATTTTTGTGTTCATAGTAAAATTATTATTCCCTCCGTATATTTCGTCATGCTTTCGCTTATTTCAGCTCATCTTTCCGACAGCTATGTAGTAGGCTAGTAGGCCCTTCACATTCTTTACCCTATTGTGCTTTATAAAAAAAGGGGGTTCATCAAAACCCTATGTAGTGGTGCACTTTGATGGAATTACAAAGGCACCATCATCTCATCTCATCCACAATCACAACACCAACCAATAAACTAAATGAAAACAAAAAAACAAAATTAAAATTAAAAAATAAAGTCATATTTTACGTGGGAGGAAAGCAATGCATGAGGGGATAAATCTACAACACTACAACAGAATCATTCCAAGTTGTTTAAAAAGAATAAAATAAATAACTGTGATTATTGGATAGATAAAATAGTTACAAATATTTATAATTATAAACAAATTATTTAATGTGTGAATGGAATGCATGCACAATATATAAAAGAACAAGGAAAATGATTGGAACATTGACCCCCATTAGAGAAAGAAACTTTGGTCAGATTATATTCAGGGTCATAACAATTAATTAACACATAAAAACATTAGACGCTCCTCTATAAACTCGAACCATAAAACTATAATCAGACAACCTCAAATATTTAAAATAAATAATTTAAGATGGGTTTCATAATGGAAGAGTTGTGTATGATTTTGATTATGTTGATGAATTCGATAAGTTGCAAATACAATCAATGAAAGAACAATAAATAAATCAAGGGTGGTAGTTGAAGTGGGAATATTAACCTTAATATTAGGGTTTATTGAAAGAGAGAGAAAGCAACGTGAATAGGACGTGCATAAGTTTAGAATATATGACGATATTGTGTGCATACATACATACATACATACATATATATAATAACTTAGGTTAGGTTAGGTTAGGTTTGGTTTGAAAACAAAAAGTAAGTTAAATCCTGCTGATATCTCGCCGGGCTTTTTGGATCCGTTACCTCTTCATTCAACTATGATGAGATACGAGAATAAATTATCTCATTATCAGTCTGTCTTATTTTTATGAATAAATTTATAGTAATAAATTTATTAGTCAGGACATATAAGTAAATAAATTTAATTAATAAGACTGATTAGTAAGTGCCTCGATATATTATAGGTTTTGACTGTCCTCTAATCAAGATCTGAATTTGAAGATATTATTTTAACTCGTGAATCTATCATAAAATTCTGTTTTAATGATTTGGATTTATCACCTTTATGACTAAAAATATATATCGGGATCCGTGGTGCACCCATAGGTCTAAACAACAGCCACTGTCTAGATTGGGAAAAAAAAAAATTATAAACTCTTCTCCATACTTCATGTTTTCATACTCGTCCATTCCCAATTTTGTGGGCTCCTACCCTGGTAGGCAGCACAGATAATCCAAACAGCCTATTTTGGAGACTTTTGCAGTAAAAGTTATTCATGTAAAAAAAAAAAAAAAAAAAAAAAAAAAATCAATTTTATTAGACAATTATAAATAATGAAATAAATCACATTTTATTTTATAAAATTGATAGTTTAAATTTATAATCATATTTACCATTCATTTTATAAAACAAATATAACTAGTTTTTATATTTATAGATATCTGATGAAATTAATTTTTTTCTATAAATTATTTTTATTGTGAAATTTACAGATAGATAGATGATGTCAATATCAATGTAAATCGGAATTAGAGTCTTAAAAAGAATATGGATAACTACGAAAGGATAAAGGTAGGGAGTAAACATATCCCCCAAAAAAACCTAACCTTATACATATATGTATACATATACATATATACATATAGATAAATGACATAGATATGCATAGAATATTACTTGCACTATAATATACGGATATATGATAAAAGACTAAAGTCTATGGTATTATGATTTTGGTTGGCTTAGTAGCAAAGCGATGTGGGTCCGGTAATGATTAAACTTGGGCAACTTTCAATCGTGGGATAGAGCAGGCAGCCGCAGCCCTAGAGTTAAAAATTATTTTGTTATAAATACAGAAATTTGATCGTTGATCGGACATAAAATATATATAAATAAAATTTGTTGTTAAGATTTATATTTAAAAAAAATATATTCATTTATATATATTTTATATCTAATTTTGGGATAGATTTATACTATTTGTACAGATAAAAATAGAGAGAAATATGATAGGTAAAGTACACGTTAAGGAGAAATATGATGCAGTGGAAGAATGGGCAGACGTAAGCTTATAACAAAGCATGACTTCAATGCTGCACTATTTTTCAAGTGAGAGGAAAGAAAACAAAAAATAAAAATACATATATATATATATTTCTATGGTATATAATATTACACTCTCCATCCTAAAATAATAGTCACTTTTAGATAATTCAACTTTTTTTGATAGTACAATTATTGTACTTTAAAAAAATTATTTTTTCAAAATTTGAAATAATGAAAAATTGAATAAGGGATTAATATTTTAGAACAGAGGGAGTAAATTTTGTTAATGAGTGTATTAAATTTATTTGTTAGAAAAATTAAATTAATTGTACTTGCTTTTTTATGAATTAATGAGGGAGTAAATTTTTCTATATTTTTTTATTATAGAAGTATGCATTATAGAATATGTATAACAATTTTAATTTTTATGAATTAATGCCGAAAGAGAAACACCTTATTTGAGATGGTGGCGGCATCAAGGGTGGGGAGGCGAGGGAATGGGGGTATCGGGGGTGGCAAGGTGGAGGGGTGGCGCCAATTTTTAAGTGGGAGAAGAAGAGAGAGGAGAAGGGAGGGTGGTCAGCATGGTAGCAGTAGATGTTGATGGTGAAGGGGGTGGCTAAGTGTGAAGGTGAGAAGGAAAGAGATAAGGGAGGCAAGCGACGGTGGTGGTTGATGGCAAAGGTGGTCAGCGTGGTGGCAAGTGGTGGCGGTGCATGGTAATGGTGAAGAGAGTGAGTAACTTACACTCTGTTTGGATAGAGGGGTTTGATAATAAAAGAAAAGAAAAGAAATGGTGAGAATTAAAAATCCTTCACTTATTTAGATGGTTAAATAGGATGAGAAATTATGAGAGATGGTGAAAAATAAACTCTCACCAAATCTATGTTTTGTTTCTCACCAAAAGTGGTGAGATTTTAGTGAGAAAATAATTAGGTTTAATGCAACTTGTATAAAAATAAAAATCTCCCTCATAAAAGAGGACTTATTAATATTGAAGGTTATTTTGATAAAATAAAATTAACATTTTTTTCCCCTTCTCTTACTGTATCCAAATAAGATAGGTAAGAAATTACATTCTTTTTTCTTTTATTCATTCAAATATAATAGTGAGAAATTATTTTTTTTTTTTTTCTCATTTAAGTGAATAATCAGTTTTTTTATTATTATTTTTATTTTTTTACTATCCAAACGGAGTGTCAAGTGTAAAGGTGTGAGAGGAGATATTCATGTACTTAGAGCCTGTAGAGTTTTAGGAATCTTTACGTCTGTAGGGGTCCATAGGAGGAAGTAGCCATTTTTATAATGAAAAAAGAATGTGCAAGTGCTCATCCAAAGCATATCTTAGTGATTACTCTAATGATCATTAATGATCATTTTAAAGTGATCTGCATGATCATCTAGATTTCGAGTTCAATAGCTGCGTGACATGTTTCATCAAACATGTACACCATGATGATTATTGCTATCATTTTGATTTTTAACCCCTTTCATTTTGTATGTTTGTCCATAGAATCAACATGTAATTGTGATTTATAGAAACTGTTGCTTGTCCTTTACATGTTTAGATGATAAATAGGGTATCATCACATCTAATCATTAATTATGTATATATATACATATACGTGTGACAATAAGTGTATATTCACCATGAAATTCTCAATTACTAAAATATATCTATATTTATTTATATCTGTGATTGCAAGTAAATATGATAAGTTCGTGACCGTAGCAATATAGTTTAATTAAGTAATATCTGTATGGATGTGATAATTTATAATTTATCAACTTTGTCATTGAAAATAGATCTTTGGTTAGACATCCAACCTAAGAGGATTTATTGGGCTCGGTCTCGTGATTCAAATAGTTTATGTTATAACATTAAAAAAAAAAAAAAATTATCAAACAAAAATCAAAAATTAAATTGATAAGATATTAATAATTATATGATCGAATAAAATTTGTCTTATAAAATAGGCAATAAATATGATTTTAAAAATAAATAATCTATTTTTGTAAGACAAATATAATGTGATCATTTTGATTTGAAATAGGAGCAATGAGGCCCAACAACCGAGGCCCAGCCGAATCTCTCCAATTGGATGTCAAACTAGGGAAAATCCAATATATTTCCCCATTATTACCTATTTAACACAAACAAGTGTTATAATCAACTAATGAATGTTTTGTTGTGGGGAAGGTGCAGATAGAGATAACATGTAGAGGGCAACAGCTTCTACCATTCTTGACTTTGCAGCATGTTAGAGACAACATATGGAGTCCAAGAAACGCACTCACTTTGCTTCCAGACTCCTCAACCACTGATCACGTCATGGTCCTACACTATTCTAGGAGTGCTTAATTATTTATTTGTTTCATTTTATCATAAATCCCAAAAAACACCAAAAGTTGCCCCATTTATTTAATCCAATCCCAGATGTTGTATCATTGTTAAATTATGCAACCCTCTTCTTGTTTTTCAATTCCGGTGCAAAACTAAAAATTGATCACATAATAAGATATATAGTATAAATGAATGGACAAGATTTTACACAGATAATTAGTGGAGTTCACTTTTCAAAATCTTGTCCATTGATATATTTTTTGTGATCTGTTTTTGTATTCATAAACTTTCTTTTTTTTTTCTCCGCCCTTTTTCTCTTTTATCTATTTCCTAGGGAGTTTTGTTATCTATTTTTCTTTGTTCATTTTATTTTGTTTTTATTTACTTTTCTAACTGATGGGGAAGGCACTTCGGACATACATACCCCCAAAATGATATATATATATATATGATTATGCGGTTTCATAATTTAGATCACCATTGTTGAGAAAGCTCAAGGTTGCGTTTAGTGAAACTTTAAAATTGCGATTTGAAAATATAATTACATTTTGAGTTTGTGAGTTTTAAAATTATAATTTGAATAAGAAATTTATTTGGTTATTAATTTTGAATTAAGTGATGTGACATATGATATTTAATTTAAAAATTTACAACTCACAACCAAATACACAATCTAAAATTCTATTTAAAGCTCATAAAAATATTTAAAAAAATTCAAAATATTTTTTATTTAAAATATAAAAATAACATAAAAATATATAAAAAAAAACATTGATCTAATTAACTAGCTGGACGACCAGCCGGACATTTGGGAGATGTTCGGGAGGATGACCAAATCGACTCAAAATTCAAAAATCTTTTGTTTTTCAAAATAGAGAACACGAAAGAAAGAGAACAGCCAAACAAAAAGAGAAATATATTTTGAAATGTGTGATGTAATCACAATTCTACAACTCTATCCAAACAATGCATGCAAATGAAGGGATGAAATTAAGTTTTCAAAGCTACACTAAACACAACCTAAGTTTTTAAATAAATTTATTTTTCAATATATATCAAACTATCTTAACTCTTGATAGCATCAGTGCATTAATAAACCGTACTGGCTTAGTACTTTTCTTTCTGTAGACTCTTTTAAAATTCAGTTTCTGATATATATATATATATATATATGAGGGGTGATATGGAGCCCGAAATTTTGGGGCTCGAATGCCCCGAAATTTCCATACAAGTACATAAAAAAAAAACAAGACAAAAAAAAAAAAAAAAAAAAAAACAAACTTATCCAAAAAAAGAAATTTGAGCCATTTGAGCCACAGTTTTTAGGGCCACCAATCATTTTCCTATATATATATAGATATCTTGGGGTTGAATTTCTTTGATTAATATCTCTTGCTTGCCTTTGTTTGAGAAGTAAACTATTTTAATTGCTTTCTACCTATTTTAATTCGATTAAAAAAATTGTGTATGAAAAGTTAATTTGCTTTTTTTTTATAATTAATTTGATAATTGTGAAAGAAAAAATAAAATGATTATAATCTAGATGTGATATTTTATATTATTGACAATTTTAACTTATTTTATCTTTTAATAGACTATTTTAACCCAACACTCTTCCCAAACATGCCTAGATTCATTCTATAATTCTAACTGCAATGATCAATTTAAGCCTCCTTTAAAAATAGACTATTTTAATAATTTTTTAACTTTTTAATTAAAATACGAGATAAAAAAAATTAATAGGTGTGCTTAGTTTGTTTTTGTAGAGTAATTTTTGAAATAAAAAATACAAAAACTTATTTGATTTGCCTTTTTTCAAAAATGATTTTGAAAAATTATTTTAAGAAGACAATTTCAAAAAAATTGATTGATTTGATATGTATGTAAAAGAGTGATTTTAAAAAGTAAGTAACCAAACAAAATTTTAAAATTTTTTTTAAAAAAATTTGTTTGGTTTAATTACTCTTGAAAATTTGTTTGTAGAAAAGCTTTCTCAAAAATTTTTCTAAAAAACAAACCAAAAAAGCCCATATCTTTGTAATGACTTATTGATTTTTACTTAAAAGATGTGCAAAAAGTAAAGAAAAAGAAAATTTGACTTTTTCGTATAAATTATAGACTTTTTAATTTTTTTTAATAACTTTTTGACTTTTAAACTAATACTCTTACATGCCAAACAAGACCTTAATGTGAATTATTTATGATAACTAATCCTATTAAGAAACAGATAACTAGTCAAATTCATTACTAAACACAATTAAATAAATAAATAGAAAAACTGATTAAAAGAATAAAAATTAAGCTCAAATTGGAATATTAAAAAGGCATACAAACGTGCAGAAGCAAATGCTACTAAAATAAATTTGAAAAAGAAAAACACCTAGATAATGTTATTGCAATTTGGGTACCCAAACAAAAGAATTTGCTCAAAAACTACCTTAGATCACAATAAAATGGTGAAACATTGCTCACGCAATAAAGATCAAATATGTGCGTGTTAGGCCAAATCCGACAATGTTGAGCTAAATCCATATTTATCATTCACGGTAATTTCACTCCAAAAGATTTACTTCCTAATTTTTATTATTAATTTAGTTGAGTTTTGAGCATGTTACATAACTGGAAAAAAAAAAAAAAAAAAAAAAAAAATCCAGCAGACAATAACAAAGGGTACTTTGAAAAGTACAAATATCCATTAATTTAATTTAATTACTATTGGAGGGTGGGAGAGAAGTGACCTTTCATCAGTAACAAAAGCATAATACATCTAATTGATTGCATATGCAGAGACTGAAATATAACATATGAAAGAATGCAAATAGCAATCAACTATTTACTTTCAGCTTCCACTTTTGTCATCCACCACAGTGAGCACAAAACGTTATCTGGAAACACTTTTACCTGTGATACATGGCCCAACTACTCTTAAAATTATTTAAATTTCCTTTTTTTTCCAGAAAAGACTTGAAAAGCTGAGATCACTGTGACCATTCAGTGAACACATCTAATACTATAAAATGAGACAAGCTTTGGGATTAGCTCGGTATGTGAACAAATCAGGCTTTAACACATTTTAAAGGGTAAACAAGTCAAACTTGAACTCATTTTGAAACTGGTTCATTTTTCAAGCTAAATTTGAACAACCAACTACGTGGCATGACTCGCTTGTTTACAGCCCTATAACATGAGCACTAGGCAAGCAAATGAATAAAACATTCACAATCTAAAAAAATATTCATCAGCAACATCAAGTTTCAAAGCTTGAATAAGAATTGGCTAGAACATCTGAAGGATGAGAAACAGATAAAACTATCATACTGAGTATCTAAAGTCAGTTACAAAAGAAGTGGCAATTCCTATCATTGGTAGAGAGATATAGACTGGAATAGCATACCTAGAACTTCCAGAGCTACTGCTTCAACCGATTATTCAGCTCTCCCTGCTGAGCCACACGCTCCAAAGTCATAGAAACACCAAAGATTAAGTGCATGCCTGTGTATCCAACCCAAATCTCCATGTAACAGATAGCAGCGCACAACCCAACAAGCTGCAGGAGTTAGTTGCAAAAACCAGAACACATGACAAACACAAATTACTGAAATCAGAAAGGAAGAGAAAAATGAGAACCACAAATAAGCTTTAGCTAAAGAATCTATAAGTTCAGAGCATCCCCATGAACTATGAAGGGTCATATCGCTGCCCAAAATTAAATAGGCAATGACACTGACCTACATGCATATAAATATAGACACCTAGATTATACACTCGCATAATGAGATTAAATGATTAGAAAGTTAAAAGCACCTAGAACTAAAGTAACATGAACGCTCAACTTTCAGAAAATTAAAAGCTCAAGTCACATATGACACTTGAAATATATGTAAATACTCAATTTATGGTGTACATCAGCCTACCTTGATACATGTTTATTCACTTACAAGAACTTTACCTTCTTATATGAACTAAACATCTCAGAAAATAAAAAAACTCAAATCAAATACCGTACATTGAAATATATGTAAACACTCTAGTCAAACAAATCATAAACCTACTGAATTTAGCATTGTCATGAGTTATGGTGTACATCCTTGATACATGTTTATTCACTTGTTGTAAGAGCTTTACCTTCTTATAAGAACTAAACATATGCACATGTCTCTTGACCTCATTTCTGCCGCTAGCACCTGGTTCAGGAGAATAATACCTAAATGGGAGCATAAGCCAAAGCACAAACTGTATTCCAGTACTACTCCCCAATTGGGTACTCAATGCAGACTGCCAAAATTAGAAAGAAACTGACTGAATAAATGCCAATAATGGTGATTCTGGAAACCACTGCAAAGTTGAAATTGGAAGAAAATATTTTAAATCCACACAAGCTAAGAAAGTTGTCAAATTGACTTATAGTGTAATGAATTCTGGTTTGCTCAAAGATCATTATCCTACACAATGACAGTAAAAACTGAGATAAATCTAATGTACTCTAATCTTAAAAAATTACAAAGTTCATTCAGGAATCTAAAAGATTATAACTACTGCATATTCATCAACAAAAAAGAAAAGATTATAACTACTGCAAATAATTCATGTCATTAATAATCAATCACACAAAAATGCAAAATATCCTGTAAGATATCCTAGTGGTTGTGTAGCACACTTTATAGAGAGACTTTACGCGTTCAACTCATATGGAGAGAAGTTTGATACCTTTTGTGGTGTTTATTTCTCCTCCCATTATGGGAGTTGTATGTAGTCATTTGTTTCTGCCCAAGATTGGGCTAGAGGAGTTGGACTTTAATTGTCTTTGATATAATGCATCTCATATTTGTAATGACTCTCCTACCAATTGACCCAATAAAAAAATAAATGACCACAAAATCGCAATAAGGAATGTACATGGTTCGACCACAGCCATATCCATATCCAAAAGCAATATAGGAATCGAGATATTTAACATTCAAGAGAAACTATGATGCTGGGAAACTTCATATGATTCACGTCAACCCTAGAAAAGTATGACTGTCAGACCCTGGTGAAATCCACAAACAAGATATGATAATGTAGCTTCTCCCTTGATTTTTGTACACCTCGGTAAATGAAAGGCATCTCCACATAAATTGCCAATCCAAACCACCATTTAGGAAAGGAAACGGCCAGCAAACATTAATAATTAAAAATTAAATAAAAATAAACAAAAAAGAAAGGACTGAGTTTTGACTTCAATATCTATTATTTCGACAACAAAATTACCAATTTGATGATAAAGACAATGTTAGGCACCTCGACAATAAATTACTAACTTTTGCTACCAAGCCATTTCATCAGCTACGCTTTAAATCTCAAGAAGACGAACATATCAAACATTCCTAATACACCATACAACTGAGCACGCCTAAATGATCTGGCAATGCAAGTTTCCCATGGGTAGACAACACCTAGTTCAATTTAGCATTTAGAACTCCTCAGCATTTAGCTAGTTGCTCACATTGCTCACAACTGTGATCAAATTGCTTATACAATCTTTCATACCTCCAGACCTTAATTCAAGTTCTTTTAACTTAATACCTTAACTGGTTCAATGTTTGGTAATAACAGAGATATGTATTCAACCACGGACAATTATTTTTATGACTAGTTTTTAAGAGCAATCAATCCATTGAACCAGTGTTTTAAAAGGTGCGCCTAAGCGCACGCTTGTGCTTAGGCGCGAGGCACACCTAAGGCGCCTCAGACAACTTGAAGCGCGGCACTGTAGAAAAGGCGCATCTGAGGCGCGAGGCACACTCCTCATTCACTTTGTTTAAATTTTTGCAACCGAGGCACACACCTATGCATTTCATTTAAATTTTTGCTCCTGCATTATTCTTTGTATGTGTATCTGCAGGGAATTACTACCCTTTTAGTATAAAATGCAAACACATGCTTTGAGCCCCAATTTTCATATCAAAAAAAGGCCCTAGTCATTGAGCAAAAGCGCTAGGATAAGCTCTAAGATTGCAAGATGGATATATCATATATGAATTTGAGACTCCTTTCAATGTAGTAAATTATGACAATTTTGAGCCAATCGGGCAATTTGGTCCTGGTTTAAAATTAAAACTACTAAGTTACCACAAGGCGCGAGTTATTTCTTTTTTTCTTTTTAAATAAAAAAAAGAAAAAAAAAAAAGAAAAAGGTGAACCACATCAATAAATTGATGAAGGAAGACTTATAGTATTGGGTAAAGTAAGGTTGAATGTTATTTTTGAGAATTTTTCGAATGTTGAATGCTATTTTTATGATTTTTAGAGTATTGAATGTTGATCTATAATTTTTGAAATTCTAGAAATATTTGCTTATTTTCTACAACTTGTGCCTCGCTTTGGTGAGGTGCACACCTCGCTTTGTACCTCATGCTTAGGCTCCCCAAAACCTTAGTGCCTTGATGCGCCTAGAGCTTTTGAAAAACACTGCATTGACCATTCTCATGAAACTCTTTCAATGTTTTTACCAATCCGCCCAAGGTTATAAATGAACCAAGCTTCTCGAGATATTCTTGAGCTTGGCTGAGGAAGAGTTCACTTGAAATCAATTCATTAGATAAACAAGTGAAGTTTGACCATATTGTAAAGTTCATCAATTTATTGAGTTCAGTGATAAGTTAATAAGCTCTTTAGGATAATATAGAAAATAAAGCTACTCTTAGCTTGACACATAATTAGCTTGGTTGGCTAGCACTTATAAAAAACTTTAAATGTAATTAGCTTGGTTAGAACTTAGAAGAATGTCAAGATTAACTCAAAAGATAAATGAGCCAAGCCTGATCATGCTTTAAACTTGTCAAACCAACCTTTTACAACCAATACTCGGCTTGCCTCATCAAATACAACCCATACTTGCAACAAGTAGTAGTTTAGAACTGAAAACTCTCCTAACAACCAATGATTTGCAACTTCATTCACATTGACTAACAATATCACTTTCTTAAATTAATAGTATTTAGTGTGGCGTTGAAATTCCTATAATTCAAAACTTGAAATTAGTTGTAAGAGATTGGTCTTGATTGTAATGGATTGATAGGTCAAGTGTGTCTCCGAAAGTGTTACGGTGTGAAGACCAGCATCATTGACGCAATCATCACTCCATTAGCATGAGCATACTGCATTAGAGTTAGGACGTGTTTCTAAATACAAAAATTGACCTGATTGACCCTTAAATATTGCAGTTGATTTTAGCATTGAAAAAGTGAAACACAGGACTAAAATATCCAAGTCTAGTAGACCTGCCCAAAGGCCACTCGAGTTAGACCAAGATCATATTCAGCAAAGATCCAGAAAGTTCCCCCTTAAGCATGTTCAAATCCAGCTTGAGCGCACGAGGGGCAACAGACAAAAGTTAAGATATCACACGTTTGTCTCTTAGATTTTGACCAGCTAGGTGTGCCCATAGTTTTTCTCTTCTTCCCAAGAGCTTTCCACTTAAATCGTGTATCCACTTTATTTATTACGATTTGTGTGATAGATTGAGATATTTGAATCGGCACAATGAAATTGTACACTGAACTAATTAATCCACTATTCAGTAATTTCAAATCGGTAACATAATCAAAAGTTTGACCTATTCACCACTTATAGGCACAAATGTGTCCACTTCTACTATTTCATTTCAATAACAACATTTACCAAATTGGAATCTGCACCTAATGTTGTGCCTATCTTGCAAAAAATTTTCTAGTAGTGTCATACCAATGCACATGTCAATTAACAGCCTTAATCCACCTCTTTAAAAGCTATGCATAGCAGACTACTCATCTGAAGCCCTCACTGAAAAGACTCAAAACTCCACAAAGAACTTTGTCTTGTAATGTTCTAACAAGAATCTCACTACCTATTCCATCACAAGTATAAGCTGACTAGCATGACATGAAGTCAAAAGATCACACGATCAAGTCATGCAAGATGACCTTTTGTTCTTATGTGTCCCACACACCAACAATTTCCAAAATTATACAACCCGTGCTCATCTTCAAGTAAGCAAAACCTGCTTTAAATAAGCCCAAAAAGCATCAACTCTCCTACTTTGACCATAATATTTATCCATCTTCCGCCAGCTAGAGAAACATAGAAGTGGTCAGTGGCCCATCAGTAACAGCAACTATAAGCTTCATTGAACAAAGAAGCAATGGACTTCAGACTTTCATATATCAAATTATCTTGTTATACTAGTTCTCCACCTGAAATTGAATGCTAATCATTATCATCCGCATTCTTCTTCCATGGAATCTGTGTAAAAGCCCCAGTACCAAACTTGTACAATTTGCTCAAAGAACGTAAAACTTCAATACAGAATATTCATACAAGACTGAAATGCTTTGGTAACACTAATAAATCCAGTATTCTAATAACCTACGACTATCCCAACAAACTTAAGCGAGAACAAAATTTAGACAAAATGAAGTAAAACTAGTCACAATATTACAAGATAGAAGATATATTGTATGTGCATGTAGGGCTGCAACCACTAGATAATCTAGTAAGGTTAACAATATCATTGTCAGAGAATGTTAATATTATTATAACAACATAGAGGTGGAACTGGAATCAACTCATCAATCCTCAAAATCCACACCTTATTAACACACGCGACAGCAGTACAACTAGATGCAAATTCCAAACCAAGCAACAGCAATACAACTAGATGCAAATTCCAAACCAACACCATAATGACATCACCCATGATCATTATCCAAAGGTTCGAGCCAAAAGCTCAAGAAAAGACTAGCATACCATTTAAAAATAAATAAAAAATAAAAAAGGAAGAAGAAGAAGAAGAAGAAAAATAAGAAGAAACGCACTGCTGAACCTCCCCCTGTCAACTCTAATCCATTTCCAGCCAACTTTGGCATCACCAAACTGTCCCCTCCCCATAATAGGCCCTTTCTCCAATAAAAGGTTAATGCCATTTGTCCATAAGTTTTTCTACTACCAACATCAGCATTACCTCTCCTCCACAGCAAACCCCCAAATCAAACGCAAGTTTCATAATACTTGTGTTGATTATTTCCCAAATCCTGATGTTGCTGTGATGGTCTATTGAGCTTTCATGTGAACCAGCAAATTTCAATTGACAACAAAAACTGTTTCCCATCTCTCTCTACATGTATAGGTAGTATGTTGCTCTTTGCAGCCAATCTAGAGTACAGAAACATGTTTTGAGGAATCATCGCTGCCTCACAATGAGATTCAACAAAAAGAAAGGCATTTTTCTTTTTTATATCACAATCCATGAAATGCTTCAATCTTGAGACTCCAAACTGGTTCTCCTTTTGGAAAGAGTTTCATCCAAGTCAGTTTTTTTCTTTCTTTGTTTTTTTTAGGTTAAACTTTCCCTAACTGTACATTGAATTTAGAAAAGTTGAAATAGAATATCAGTTTGGTGCCTATAGAGGCACTTCTAGAGGACATATGGCACCTGTGAAAGTGTTCAAACATTAAAAGACAAGGAGAGTAATAAAGTGTGTGTGTTACAAATTTACTGCAATCAAAGTGATTGATTGTCAACTATCAGGTACCAAATTACAAAGAGAGAAACCTTAGTAGCAGGAATCGTTCAACTTGCCCACGATTCTTCCTCAAAAGCGTGATTCTGCGCTCCTGACTCAGATTCGTAGAAGAATCGCGAGTTTGATTCGAGAGAAACGCGAATCTAAACGCTTCCAAAATACAGAAGAGACGAAATAGCCCTAACTACAGAAAGAATGAAAGAGAAGAGAACAAGGAGAACCTGTTCACCCACTTCCTCCGTCACGGCCGATCTCGCCTAATCGATCTGCCACTCGATTGACTCGCTCGTCTTCGCGCTAATCGATTCTTCGATCGCCTCTCGATCGATCTTCTCTCGATCTTCTGCCGATCTCCTCCTCTCTCTCACGATGCATCTCTTCTTCTCTTCGATTTGTTCTCTCCCCGGTCGATATGTTCTCTCTTTCTGTTGCTTTTTCTTTTTAATTTCTTTTGATTATAATATAATATTAAATATATTTATTTTATCTTTATAAATAAAAATACAAATATAATATTAAAAAGATGGGTTATAAATATATTTATGTTACCTTTATAAATAAAAATATAATGGGTTAATTTCTCTATTTATTTATTTTTCCTTTATAAATATAAATGTAATGGGTTATATATATATATATATATTAAATTAATCTTAATTTTTATATCTATAAAATAAATAGATTTTAATTTGAAGTAAAATCTAACAATACAAAATAAAATCCAATTTATAACAATTTATGATAATTATAATATATTTCAAAATTGGAGAAAAGAATTATATCTCACAATATATTTATATATATTATTTAAAAATATAATTAATAAAAATTATATATAAACGCTCCTAATTTACGATTCCTCTAAGTGGTCACGTTCCCCCGCTTCCGCTTCGTGCAACTAAGAGAGAAACAAAGACACCCAAACTCTCTGAGATTAAATAATACAAATATAGCCATAGATGGACTGCTAGACGAGCATCCATTTTATGAATTAATGCCAAAAGTTATGTTTATGGTGAAGCAGTCAACTAAAGAACTAAACTGAAACCTACAGGAATTTGTGGCAATTAAAAGTTAGAAACAATTTCAGCAAAAGTATTGTCCTACATAACTAATAAGGAAAGAGTTAAACAAACTAAAGTTTAAGATGGTAAAACCAAAACAGTTATCCAGGACATGGGCATTTCATGTTCTACCACATAAACACAATTTCATTACTTCCACTTGTGGTGATTGTCTGGATATGAATGTAGATGCAACTGCTCCCTTGTAAACTTACTTTTCATCTTTTTTCTATAAGTGGTATCCGTTTCTTCTGATTGGGTTTCCCCGTGTATTCTTCTTTCTTTCAACCCCAACCCCCCCACAACCCAACCCAACCCAACCCAACCCAACCCAAATAAAGGGACATATTTGATAACAAAGCTTGCCGAGTTGCAATTATAAAATAAAAAAATCAAGGAAAGTTGATTATATGATTGTTTCAAGCCTCCAGGCAATCTGAGAAGGGCAAAGGTGCTAATGTGAATGATCAAACTTCAAACTTTTTGTTCTCATCTAAAAGAAAGTTAATCATATTTATGTGACAACAAAACAAATTTGTTGAGAAAAGGGAATAAGGATATACGAGGAAAACAAAGGAAGATATTTATCACATAAAATAAAAATAAAAAATAAAAATAAAAATAAAAATAAAGGAAAAATGAAGAAAGAAGCAGAATGTGCAAACAAAAAGGGAGAAATCTCCTCAAAGTGAAACAAAAAAGGAAGAACAATACAAAAGAATCCTACACAAACAGAGAGAAGTACAGAAGAGCAGAATGCTCAATGATGAACTTCCAAAGATGTAGTGCACAAGTGTAAGACATCATACTAAAAGAGTTTGTAGGTACATGAGTCCAACATCACCACGACATCATCACATCTGTATTTCCTGCAAACGTGGTGCTGTGTATCAGCCTCGTGAGGTGGCATGCAGACCAATGAAGCAACTATATATATTCCCCTACAGGGATCGAGACACTTCAATTCCAATTGGCACACACAAAGGGCTTGAGATGACACCACTCAAACAACTCATAGCATCCATCGCTTAGTTGAGGTTTCCTTGCTCAAGCACAGTCCCCGCTCGTGGTCGACACAATCAGGGTACCATTGCTTCCCACCTTGAAAATCGTGCACTCACCCTTAGTTGAGTGCCTTATCTCTATGTCCACTCAATTTGCTTAGCTCACCAAAATGGCCCCACCAAGTGGCATCCCACCATAGAAAAGAAGGCTCTAATGACAACTACATAGGCTAGGAGCATGGGCCTAGATACTCTAGCTAGGGAATACCAAAGGACTTGTGACTTCAAGATTTGAAGTCAAGGTATCATCAAGGTTGCTCAATCCACCCCATTTGAGGTAACCGCACCTTGACCAATCTTAGAAAGAAAGGGAAAATGGTAAGAAGACAAGACCTTTGATTATTGCGCTACAACTTCATAGTTGTACTCTATCTAACATTGTGACCGATGAAGCACCAACACCTCTCCAGAGGTCACATATGTGTCCGTCCGCCACGTCGTATATGAACACGCTCAAGACACGTGTTGAACATGCTGGGACCAGTGTTATTAAAAGTGCGCCTAGGCCCAAGTCCTATCTAGACCCAAAGTTTGTGCCTTGCAGTGTTCCAGGCCAGGCGACTTCGATAAAGCACGCCTAGGTGTCCGCCTAGGCCCAAGTCCCATCCAGGCCCAAGATTTGCGCTTTGTAATGTTCCAGATTAGGCGACTTCAATAAGGTGCCTGACTGATCCAAAGCACATTAAGGCCCAAGACTTGTGTCTTGAGGGCTTTTTTTTATTGTTACTTTCATTGATTTTGTTTAAACTTTAACCATTGATTTAATATGGTAAAACTACAAAAGATCTCTACTCTTATTACATATGCCAATACATTGAGCATTCAATCCCAAATCAATGATAGAAAAAAGAATTAGTCCTAATTCCTAATCTCCGAAGAACACTAAATGTTTAACATTTCGTTTTGTTTATGTTAAATCCTAAATTATTATTTTTTTCCGTACAAGATGTGCCTCAGTTCAGTGAAGCTTGCGCCTCGAGCCTAGGCCCCAGGAGACCTTGGCACCTTAGTGCGCCTATCACATTTATAACACTGGTTGGAACACTTTGAACACGCTACGGACACATTAGGACACGCAAGGGACACATTAAGAACGCGCTAGAGACACGTTAGGGACACGCTGAGTACTATTTTTTTCCAAAAAAATTAAAATTTTTAATTTTTTTTTTTACTAAAATAGCATACCTAAAGTTGATAAATTTGATAAAATTAAATATTTAGCATGAAATACATATTAAATATTTAAAAATATACATATAATAAAAATATAAAAATACATGTTTTGAACGTGTCCCCAACGCGTAGTGTCCTGCATTTTTTGAAAATTTACGGTTCAAGGTCCATGTCGTGGTCCAGATTGTGTCACGTGGTTCTGGTCCTGTTTTTAGATTGTGACTTCACAATGCAGCCTTTTGAGGCTTAATATATCCAGTCGTGGTTCAGGTTCTGTGGTTCAGGTCCATGTCGTGTCACGACGTTGTCCGTGCTTTAGCTTGTAACTTTCACAATGCAGCCTTTGGGGCTTAACATATCCACTCTCCGAACATTCTATGATACAATTCCCAAGATCTGACTATCAAACCAAAGGCTTAACATCACCTGTTCCTAAAATGCACTCAATACACTTGAGGCACCATGCATTCAGCTATAGGAGCCACAAACAAGGTAATCCTACAACAACATCAAAGGAACTCCCAAACACTTCAATTGTGTCAAAATTTTACCTCATACAGTACTTGTCTACTTTTATTCTGACTGCCAGAAGCAAGTTTCATCTACTGATGCAAGATTTCAATAAACCAATGAATTGTTTAGAATGTAAGATCATCTACAAACTTATAAAGAGCCAAGAACCTGGGCCTATAAATATATATTGATAAAGGAAGCACACTATATTGAGTTGTTTGTGAGGCGGAAAAAAAATGATTTGGTGTACATGGGATCAATAGTTCACGATTAGGCTCTAGTACGCAATTTTTGCAGTTTTATATGAATTTGTTGAGAAAGCACATGAAGACTTTACTAGTGACAGAGGGGACGAAGATATAGGAACTCAAGAATCTGCGTAACTTGAGCTAATAAAGGATGTTATTAATCTACAAAAACATTCAGTAAATAATTTCAAACAAGAAAATAGCTCAAGGCTCAATTTATTCACGTTTCTAAAGTACTCTACAAAATCTGTCTCATTCAATAGATGCCTTGCCACTCTTGATGAGAAACATTAATGCAGTCACCCATTGAAGTGAACAATTTTCCTGTTTCATCATCTTCGTTCCTACGCTTAGGTCACAAACAAGTAGGATCAAGGACATTCTAAAGGAAATAGAAACAGATAGATAAATAAAGATCAAAGACATGCTAAAGGAAATAGAAACAGAGAGATAGATAAATAAAGAAACAATTTAATTCCAAAACTATTACCAAAGGCAGTATACTATATTAGTTTGAAGGAAACAAAATCAAATTTAGAAGAAGCAGCAAAAAAAGAGTACTTGAGCCATCCCAGACATACAAATCTCAGGAATATCCCTTGGGAAGCTTTTGAATTGCAGCATACATTTTCCGTCTCGAACCGACTGCATTTATTCCCATATCTTTGAGGTCCTCCAATGTCAACATAGGCAAAACTTCATCATCCACCTCATGAATCTCGAAAACCGGCGCATACCGGCCCAATCCCAATCCAATGAGCCAATTCCTCACCCCATCATCAAGAGACCAATTCTCCCTCTCACTTCCTCCACTCCCAAAATTCCCATCTCTACTCGTCCCGCATTTCCGATCCCACGAATCGGATTCCGGAATTCCCTCATCCTGTTCCCGATCCCTACTCTCCGAAACCCTAGCCCTACCCGTCCTCCGCTTCCAGAAATCGAGCCCAACATTGTCAATCGAATGAATCGGACTCTGTTCTTTAAACGGACTCTCCGAACCTTCTTCAGCTTCGAAATCCCTAAACTCCTCTTCTCTACTGTCTCCTTCAGCACCGTTATCGATCTTCGTTGACAGAGTCCAATTCGTCCTCACTCTCTTCGCTTGCGGTCTCTTCGATTTCTGCTTTCGGTACCCGAAATCGAGATTGTCCTCGGTCTGTTTTAGGGTTTCGACTCCGCCATTAACGAGGTTGGTCAAAGGTCGAGTTTTTGAGGATTTGGCGGCTAAATTAGGTTCTTTGTGAAACCTCCAGTGCTTCGGTCGACCCGGTTGATCGCCGATCTCGCCTAGGCGGACACTTGGTCGGCGCTGCCGCTTTGGGGCTAAACTTGGCCCGAGGCTGTGGTTGTTATTGGTGGTGGTGGTGATTGCGGCCGCAGCTGGTACTATTGCGGCGGCGGCGGCGGTGGTGGTGGCGGTTGAAGGCGGTGGAATTGTGGCGGCGTTGATTGGGCTTTCCGGTGGGTCCAATTCTGCCATTACAATTACAAGAGTCGAGAGGAGTGATGATGAGGAAGTGAAATCGGCGTAAGAGATAAGAACGAAATGGGCTCAGATTGGGAGAGAATCTAGTAGTTTGGCCTTTTCTAGAGATTGTGGTCTGTTCAGTTTTCCACCGTCCGATCGACTAGCAGTTTTCGACGGCTCGCTTGAGATTTTAGGAACTGGGCTTTTTGGATCACTTTTATAGGCTTCGCTTCAGATATAGTTCTACTATTCTGGGTTAAATGGGCTCATTCTCATTTTCGGTTCTTAAATAGGCTCAGTTCCGTCTACTTTTATTTAGGGAACGTTGCACGTGCGACACATTTTTTTTTTTTTATTTAAGATAAAAAAATTAGATAGATCGGAAGATTGGTACCCGAACCTTGTATTTTGAGTATATTACAGAAGACTCTTATAATTTGAATAACACTTCAGAAAATGAATGAAGTGGAATGTTGGCAATGATGCTTTGGTAGATATTTGAAAAGATTGGTAGTGTGGGGATAAATCCTTTGAGGATGACATGCCCAATCCACCCCAATACATCCATACATCTGTTGCAAGCCTTGGTTTAGTGGTTGAGTATTTGAATGATGAAAGAGGATTGGATGAGGCAAAAATCAGTTTGATGCTACCTCCTAGAATTGCCACTGTTGTCCTGAACACTCAACCTCCTGTTAACTCTCTCTTGGATAGTCCTAATTAGAGAGGAACTCAATGTGGTGAATTCTTTGTGGCATCTGTCTATGATCTAATCATTGGTCCTCAAAAGGGTGAGGCAAATTGTGGTTGAATTTGGAAATTGAGGCTACCACAAAAACTTAAAAGTTTTATGTGGCTAGTTTTACATAAAAAATTGTTAACTAACCAAATGAGGATGAAAAGGGGATTATGCCTTAATCTCATCTCATTCCTCATTGTAATGTAAGATATGCAACATCTATTTAAAGGTCATTACAAAGCTAAAGAAGTATGGTTGGCTTTGTGTGGTAGAAACCGGTATATAGATATGACCAGCAGATTTGGCAAGTGTGGCTTCTTTCAAACTCTAAAAATAAAAGCCACTTTAATGACCATGCCACTTGGTTCTCTGTGTTCATTGTGACATTATGGAAAATCTGGAAAAATAGGAACTCTTTTGTTTTTGATAATATCTCTCTTAACTGTAATGACAATCTAAAATTCATTCATGATTATTCAAGAGATATTGACTGGGCTTTTAAAGCTTCTATTATTAATCTAAGGCCTGCATTTAAACTAATTCACTAGGTATTACCTCATGTAGGCAAACTCAAACTTAATGTGGATGGCAGTACAAGACTGGCAGGTGGAAAAGGATTTTGTGGAGTCTTCAGAGATGAAATAGGCAGCTGGGTTTGTGGTTACTATAGTAAGATGGACAAGGCACTGGCTTGGAGAGTCAAGGGCTCTTTACAAGGTACTAATAGTGATACTACAGAAAGGGATGCATGGAGTGGTCATCGAAACTAATGCACAGCAAGTGGTGCAACTAATGGAAGAAGATGTAGCAGATAAATTTCC
The DNA here is from genome assembly GCA_025200525.1 of Camellia lanceoleosa. Lineage (NCBI taxonomy): Eukaryota > Viridiplantae > Streptophyta > Magnoliopsida > Ericales > Theaceae > Camellia > Camellia lanceoleosa. Next base: position 779,710 of record JANUSC010000079.1, on the reverse strand, counting down.
ATTTAAAGGGTTGCTAGAAGATGCCAAGATCATCTTCAGGGGTTGTGAATGCACCATACAACATGTATTCAAGGAAGGGTACCTATGCGCCTATGTTTTGGCTAAACTTTGAGCTGAGCAACCTGAAGATATTCTAGTGGTGAATGATCCACCAAATTAAGATCCGGTTACCTAGTAGTCGATATGATAGGGCTCTCTAGAGAAAGAGCCTAACTTTGTTTACTTTCTGATGTTAAAAAAAAAAAAACGTAATATATAATAAATATTTTATTTTATTTATTTAAATTTTACATATATTACATGTGCGAATCGTTAGTTCTATATAATATGTACAGCTGTAGACACCCCATTTTTGATCGACCTTAAGACTCAGACGTCACCAACTGAGCGCCAATGATGTCAGATATTGTGCTCATTCTGGTTGCGAGTCTCGGTGAGCCTTGCCTCCTGACCGGACTCTTTGTGTTTTGCCTTAGTTTGAACCAGTCTTGTTTTTCTGCTTTTCTCTTCTGAAGGAAGGAGAGGTCTCAGAGACCATCTCTCAAGAGTCAGAGGCTACGCTCGTGGTCGAGGCCACTATTCTCGTTAGAGACCGGGCCGATTGAGCCGCTTGGTCAGGCCTGCCTCGGGACCACTTAACTACCTCCGTTTGCTCTGATTTTTGGCACATACCTTATTTCCTCTCCTTAGAGGGACACTGTGGCCTGGGAGACCACCTTTGTGGTCATACGCCACCTCCGGTGCCTAACAGCCTATTTTCGGGGCCCCCGGCTGCGCGTTTTGGCCCCCGAACCCTCGTTTTGCATCGGTGTGGGTTCATTTTTGGCATGGACCCTATTTTCATTATTAGGAAGGTGGTACTATGGTGGGAGACCACCTTTTCTTCTTGGAGACCACCTTTCCCAGATCGGCCGGCTTTTCTTGGCAGGTAGGTGGTCTTCCTCACTTTTGAGCCATAATTTCGGGTCTTCCATACCACCATTATGTTGTATTTATCTGGGAGGCCACCAATATGGGTAGGCCGACCACCTTTGTTGCCTGACCCTTTTGACCCATTGGTCTCCCTCACTTTTGAGCCACAATTTCAGGTCTCCCATACCACTATTGTGTTGCATTCACCTGGGAGACCACCTTTCTGGGCTGGCCAACCAGTTTTTCTTCTTGACCCTTTTGACCCTTGGTCGGCCGACCAGGGGGAGTGGCCGGCCGACCACCTTAACTGGTCGGCCTGTTTCCTGCTTTTAGGTTTCACTGAATGTGTTCCAACTGTGCCAACTGGGAACCATTTGATGTATCCTCCATACACGTGTATGGAGGATATTTGAAGCTTCTTTGAGAAGCTTTGGCCTCTCTTCTATATAAAGGGAGGCCTCCTCTTCCATTGCTAGGGTTGAAAAACTTTGGTGAAGGCGTACATACACTTCCCTCCATATCTCTATATTCCAAGCTTCAAAACTCCATTATTCTTGGCCATTTACACTACACCTCCAAGCACAACACCTCCATTACCATCCTAAGTACCTTGGAGCTATTTTTCAGAGGTTGAGAGCTCACTTTTTTGGTCCAGAAGTTGCTGGAGTTATTGGCTACAAGGGTAAGTCTCTATTTCCCTCTTTTAGTCCTTATTTTGCTTCATTCTTTAGCCTTATTTTCAAGCATTTTTGGACTTCATCATAAACTAAAAAAAGTCTTATTTTGAGCTCCTCTTCAAGTTTGATTAAGGACATTTTCCTGTTTGGGGTCATCTACCCCCTTGCATGCTTCATTTCCTCATGTTTTAAGCTATGCTTTAGAGCATTTGAGTTGGCCTTGGTTTGGGCTTTTAGCCACTGAAATCTAGTGGATTTTCAGTGGCTAACATGTGTCTTTGAGCCTCAAAATCAGAGAGGGGTGACCCTCTCACCCTTTGTTCTCTTTACTAGCTTTCTTGGCCTTCCAAAGGGGCTCCTATTTGCATGTTTCAAAGCCATATTTCAGACCCTATTTGGTGAGTTTTAAGGTCTGCATTAGCTCTGTTTTGGAGCCCATTTTTCCATATAAAGTGTCTATTATACATAAGTAGAGTAATCCTATTCAAGGCCTTTCAAAGGGGCTTTTACTTGCATGCTTTCTAGCTTCATTTCAGGTCATTTTTGGTGGGTTTTAGGGCCCTCATAACCTCGTTCCAGAGGTGATTTTTCCATTTTGTATGTCTATCTTATATGTGTAGAACAACCCCTTGCATGGCCCTCCAAAGGAGCCTATCATTCTTGCATGCATTGACTGAGTTTCAGTGGGTTTTTGGGCATATTTTGGTATGGCATACTTCTATTTTTGGCAGGTTTGATGAGCTCTCATATGCTTCATATAGTTGTAGTACAACTCATGGTTCACTAGCTTTTTTTGCATGCTTTGTTGACCCTCGATTCTAACACATTTTGACTATGCCTTGAACTGATTTTGTGCATATTTTGGACTTTCTTAGCTCTGTTTTTAGGTCTCATGGTCAAATGATGTTTGTTTTGTATGCTTGTAGTTCAATGTCCATGCTTAGTTTTGAGTTTCGAGATCTATTACATGAATATACTGAGGTGTTTTCATATTTTGGAGCCATTGCATATCATAGTTTAGAGCTTACATGTATGCCATATTCCCATGATTTTCACTCTTTAAGTGTGCTTGAGAGTTGTGCATGAATGCCTTGTTTTCAGACCATTGAATGAGCTCCATTTCTTTGCATTCCGAGCCATCATTTTAGGTCATTTCCCCACTGTTTCAGACCTTCCTAGGGTCTGTTTGGGGTTGGTTTTACCATTTGTGCATTGCTTTGTGTACCTCTAGTGTGACGCGCTTCACTAGTTTCGATATTCGGGCCATCTAGCTTGCATTGTGTGACATACTTGCATGTTTCAGGACCATCTTTTATGCCATTTTAGAGCTATATCATGTGCCATCCTATGCCATATTTCATTCATTGCCATGCCTTGTTAGAGTTGTATGTTGTACCTTAGGATCGGTCCTTTGCATTCGTACACGTTTGCATGTATTTCGGTTGTCCCATTTTCATCATATGACCACTAATGTGAGTGTGGCTGAGGTCCACTCATATTGGTGTAAGTCCATCTTGCATTGTGTATGCCATTTTAGTCCATAGCATTGCGTATGTTAGGTTGCATGTTAGAGCATTGTGTATGACATGTTATGCCACGTGCATTGTGTATGCCATTTTAGCCCATAGCATTGCGTATGCTAGGTTGCATGTTAGTCGCATTGTGTACGTCATCTCATTTGCATTGTGTTTGGGATAGGAGTTAGCCTAAGCATGGGAAATGAGGGACGTTTCGTACTCAAAGTGACGAAACGTGTCTCAATTCCCAGTCGCCGACATTCCGGATTAACCATGATGGAGTCTAGGCCTTGTTGTGTTTATATGTGCATTCATTTTACATTGAGTCATGCAATTCGACTCCTCAACTATCATGCATCGAGATGCGTGATTGGTGGCACGAGGATCGAGGTGTGCATACATATGTGAAAATACTTTGCTATGCCCCTTTCTTGCTCTCTGTTGCAGCAAACCAGAAATCAGCAGCCTTCTAAAGCCTTGCACAGCATTCCGGGATCAATTACAAACAGAGGCAAATTGGGGCATCGCAAGGAATTTCTCGACAAAGCGACCCAAGCACGCATGCATCTTTCATCATTCGGAACAAGAGCTGAGGCAGTCCATTTTTAGCTTGCATGCTAGTTTATTCGCTTTCCTAGTTAATTTGTTAATTAATTAGGGTTTTGTAATATTTAATTAGCTAGAGTAGTTAATTATTTATTCGAACTGTATTATTTATTTAGACCCTTTGAGCGAGGGCAATGTTGTAATAAGTGTGTGAGTGTGTGTGATGCATGTCTTCCAACCCCACGTCTTTCTCCCTTTTATTTACCAGCTTATGATGGTTAGTTTTAGGGCACGTTTCAATTAGCATACTTATACTCGAATGTTTGCATCCATTCATCTGTCTTGCATGCACCGGGCTCGGCGCATCATACTAACTGCATTGTATTTCAATTCTGAGTTGAATACGCGTATCAGTTGTTGCATTTCATATGCCATCTTAGAATAGCCGAGCCTATCTTAGATGCATTTTTGCATGTGTTGCATTAGGCATTTCAGCATAGTTAGGATTCATGGATGATTTCTAATTGGCTTCTTTCTTTGGCTTGGAGTACTCAGTGAGTGTTTATGCTTTAGCATTCTTGCATGCGTTTGAGTGACTGCCATGATAGCATGCTTACCATGAGGCTATGTGCTTATGTGATATAACTGCCTGAATGCTTGTGGGTGAAGGTTGGGTTGTTTGAGTTGGAATAATTCGTCGAAACCCGTGTTTTAGCCTACTTGCGAGTAGCAAACTTCAATCCATTTTCAAAACAAACGGATATGCGATGATTTGTTCCAAATTAGACGATCCAATCTATACTTGTATGCTGTGCGCATCACATAGTAATTCTAGGCTAATAGTTGGAATAAGAACGCATAATGTTTTCAAAACTTGATATCATGGTTAGTAGAGGCCGATCTTTGATCGGGCGAGCGGGGGTGCTCATGAAGTGACCTTCCCCAATCGTACCCAAGTTCCCGAGCCGAGGCAACTTTGGTGATGACGGACACGTGGCCTTAGGCAACGAGTCAGGGTTTCCTAAATTCCCCCAAAATAAATATTTAGGTGGCGACTCTGTATCTGGCAAAGCAGTCCATGTTTGGCACTTCTTTCAAAAAAATCTGTTTTCAAAAACGATTTGCCGGATTTGGACTCTTTGATGATTCATCGGTCTTGCATTGCACTCTGTGAGATTAGATACAGGACCGTGACATTGAGTCCTGAACTATAGTGAGCCCAATGAACAAAACGGGATTCCCTCCCGGGACGTTCAGGGACGTCTACAACAGCCTGTTTGTTTTCATTTATTTTTAACTTGTATTGTTTAAATTTTGAAAACATACTTTAAAAATTGTATTTTAAAAAATTGGAGTATTTGGTTTCACTTGGTTTTTTGCTTTAAAAACCTAAAATAAATTAAAGATACTTATTTATTTATTTTTTAAAAAAAGTTTTCGATGCAAGCCTGAACTGAGGAGCCACGTAGTGGAATGTCCTTTCATCGAATTATATTTGCATTTACAAAAATAAATGACAATTGTAATTTAAAATATAAAATTAAATATAAATGTGAATAGATGAAAAAGTTAACAATATCCGATCAATTTATTTTTTGTAAGTCTGTTTTACTCGATGTACTATAAAATGTGAATGGTTTAGATCATTAAAATGAATTCTAAAATGAACCCATATGATTGCACAACAGTGGAACACAACAGTCACTCAATTTCCATTTAAATTTATCTTATTTTAATTATGATGGACTCACAACTTAGACATATTGTAGACACCCCATTTTTGACTGACCTTAAGACTCAGACGTCACCAACTGAGTACTTGGTGATGTTGCATATTGTGCTCGTTCTGAAGTTGCGAAGTCCCGACTGCGAGCCTCGCCTCCGGGCTTCCAAACTCTTTTATGCCTTGCCTCGGTTTGCGAACCAGGTCCCGTTTTCTCCGTTTTCTCTTCCCAAAGGGAGGGAGAGGTCTTGTAGATCATCTCTCAGTGGCCGTAGGCTACATTTCGTGGTCGTAGGCCATTTTTCTCATTTTGGAGCCCGGTTCCCGGTTTTCAGAGCCGTCAGCCGTGTGCCTCAGTTTGGGACCGCTTAACCACCTCCGTTTGCTCCGGTTTTTGGCATACACCTTATTTCCTCCCTTTTGAGGGACACTGTAGTCTAAGAGACCAACTTCGTGGTCAAACGCCACTTCCGATGCCTAATAGCCTGTTTTCGGGGCCCCGGGCTGCGTGTTTCGGCCCCCGAACCTTCGTTTTGCATCGGTTTGGGTCCATTTTTGGCAGGGACCTTATTTTCATTGGTATGAAGGTCGTAGAAGGTTGGAAGGCTAGCATTTGTTCTGAGGACCAGCTTTATTCCTTCATCGCTCTTCGTCGCCCGTTTTCCTCGCTAGAAAGCTGGTGTTGACCATTCCCGGGCCACTTTCTTTGGCCCTCAACCACATTTTTATGTTGTACACACCTGGGAGGCCACCAATATGACATGGCTGGCCAGCAATTGTTCTTGACCCTTTTGAACCCCTCTAAAAAGTTGGTTTTTCTCTCTTCTGGTTCACATTTTCAGGGTTTTCTCCACATATTTGTGTTGTGCACACATGAAAGGCCACTTTTTGGGGGTAACCGGCCACTAATTCTGATTGACCCTTTTGACCTTGGCCGGCCGATCAGGGGAGGTGGGCGGCCGGCCACCCGAACCCTTTGAACCTGGCCGGCTATGACCCCCTCACCTGGTTCCTTACAGCTGCACCCTCCTTTTCCCCCAGATCCTGTATCCGAGGGGGGTCTTTTGGGGGGGAAATTTGAATTTGATTTTCCCCCCCTTTCCTCCACTTCTCCCTCTATAAAACCAGACCCCACAGCTCCATTTTAAGGGTTACAAAATTTGGTTTTAAGCTCTTGCATACAATCTCTTTCTCTTTCTCTACTTCAACCCCCCAAACCCTAAGGTTCTTGCACCAATCCATAGCACCACACCTCCACACTCCATTCCAGCCACTTGAAGGCTACTTCCAGAGGTAAGGAGCACCATTTCTTCAACCAAAAGCTGCTGGAGCTTTGTGCTACAAGGGTAAGCTTCTTTTCCCTCTTTTTTGTTCCTATTTTGCATACAATCTTAGCCTTTGTTTCTTGCATTTTTGGGCTCCGACCTAAACTGTAAATAGTCATATTTTGAGCTCCTTTTCATGTTTGATCAAGGACCTCTTGCTGTTTGAGGTCTCCTACTATCACTTGCCTCTTTAACTCTCTTTTAGGCCTTTTTTTGCATAGTATTTTAGGCTTATTTGTAAGATTTTTTGGACTTGATCATAAACTGTAAAATATCTTTTTTTGAGCCCATCTTCAACATTGTTGAAGGGCTCTTCTATATTTGAGGCCAGCAGATACCACTTGTCTCTTTATCCCTCTTTTAGGCCTTTTTCTTGCATGATAGTTTAGCCTCACTTGTGTTTATTTTTGTGGCTTGATGTAAACTCTAAAGTGCCTTGTTTTAAGCCCCTCTTCAACTTTGTTGAAGGGATCCTTGCCATTTGGGTCCAGCTGCTGTCCCTTATCTCTATTCTCTCGTTTAGAGCCATTTTTGCAAGACAGATTAGCCCTATTTATGTTCATTTTTGGGACTTGTTATAAACTGGAAAAAGGCTTGTTTTGACATCATCTTCATGTTTTATTAAGGGCATTTTCTTATTTGAGGTCACACGCTTCCTTGAATGATAGATAGTCTCTTGTTTTGAGCCTTACACCTAAACTCCAATGGCATGCTTTGTTACTGTAACAACCTTCATACTGCTTACCGATTAATTACCGATTACTGCTAAACTGAGAATGATTATGATTGGTGATTGAACTGACTGGATCACTGAACTGACTGACTGAAATCTGAAATTGAATTGATTGCCTGTATCTGTTTGAATTGTAATTCTATCTGTTTGACTATTTGATTATTTGTTCAGTTTGTTTCGTTTAAACTGCTAATTGAAGGCCTTATCGGCTTCCGAACCGGAAATCGTTTAGTGAGTTATAATCATGAGAATTTATGTGATTTTATGGTGTACTTGTCTGAAATATGATTTAGGATGATTAAATTAGATTAAAATAAGCCAATTGTATGAGTTGCATTAATTACAATTTTGCCACTTAGTGGCCCATTATCTTGCACATACTTTTAAGCCTTACACTTGATCACCAAAGCACATTTCAACAACCATTGGTTTCCTACAACCGACTATAGAGAGAGAGGGAGAAAATTGAGGGAGATTTTGGCTTCAACCTTGTGCATTGTTTGGGAACTTGAAGGAAATTGAAGTGTAGTTGCCAATTGAGCTCCTAAACCTTGAATACAAGACCTAAGGTAGAATAACTACCCTTTTATTTGCAATTTTGTTAGACTCTTGCATGATTTAGAGCTAAGTTGAAGTCTAGAGCCAATGTATGGCTTGTAATGTTGTATTGTAGCTCATTTCATGCATGCATGTGTGTATTGATGAATTTTGAGTTGATTTCATGGCAAATTGTCACATGCATGTTCATAATTAAGCTTAGGTCCATGCTTTCAACTTGTTTTGAAAAGAATGAGCTCATTAGAGCATGTTTGAAGATGTAAAATGATTTAAATTCATGCATGTTTGCATGTTCTTCATGTTCATGAAAATTGATTTGAAATTGAGTTTGAATTAGACACCCTTAGGCTTTGATTTACCAAATTGATCTTTGAAATACATAATGTTATGTGTTTACAAGTGTTTTTCTAGGTTTTTAGACCAAGAGGATCGAAAATTTGGCTTCAAAACTTGATTTTGAGCTTGGGACTCAAATCTAGAATTTCCAGATTTTGAGCCTACGCTCGAGCGAGGAAGTCCACGCTCGAGCGTACACTCTGTGATTCTGCCTTCCGCTCGAGCGAGAAAAGTTACGCTCGAGCGTGAAATGCGAGCATCCAGTACTTTGCATGAGTTCACAGTCCGCTCGAGCGAGGAAACTCACGCTCGAGCGAGGACTTGTGTCTTACGCTCGAGCGGGGGTCGAGCGTCCATCGAGCGTAAATTTGGAGCATCCAGCATTTTTACTGTAGCACACAGTCCGCTCGAGCGACGGAATTGACGCTCGAGCGGAGCTCCTTTGTCTGCATGTCCGCTCGAGCGTAGAAAGCCACGCTCGAGCGAGACCCCTGTTTTCAGCAAATTTTGTAAAGTGTTCAAAAGTGCATCTTTGCATCCTCTTTCCATCCTAGGCATTCCTAGGGCATATTTAAGGCATCTTAAAGAGGATATAGATGTAGAACCACACCAAGGCAAATTAGGGATTAAGTTATTATCTTTCCCAACTGTGTAGCTTAGTGTGTGTTCAATCTGTAAACTGTGTAGGGTTGGCTTCCCGAGGAGATGCTCTAGTTCACTGTAGCCTAGAACTCTGTGAGTAACAATTGTGTAAAGATATGTTCAAATGATTATCTTTGAATACTGAATCGAATCGCCATCGAATCGATATTGATTCTTGTTGAATGTATGTCCTTTATTTCAATTGTCTTTGTGGCATCCTTAGCACTCTTTGCCATCGTTATCAGCATAGAGATCTCTGTCGGTTCCTCGTGGAACCACTCATTCATCGATTGATGGCCATCATTCTCGTTTGGTCTTTTAAGACCCATCATTCTTCGTTATGCTAATGGATGTACTATATATGATTTCTTGTCTTGAACAACCGATAATCGATTGAATTGAACTGTTTTCATTACTGTAAGGACATTCATTCTAAACCTCTTTATGCATTATGTTATTCACTGGGCTTTAGCTCACTGCTCATATATATATATATATATATGTAGGTGTACAGGCACCGGACCAATGCTAGAGGCGTCGGGGTAAACTCCAGTTTTGTCAAGCCAACCAATGTGCCTCACTGCGAGGTTCCGAGCCTGCCAAGCTAAGGCTTAGGGGTGTTTTAGTTTTCCCCTTCCCGTACTGTTTTGTTTACTGTATAGACTATATAGACTACACTGTACTGGTTAATAGGGACTTGATCCCTGTCCTGAATGCTTGTAAAAAGTTTTACATACTGTTCTGTTCCGTATATATATGTGAATGTATGAAAAGTCTTTTTGCATACAGACTGTCACAGCTCATTGGGCATTGTTTATTTACTGTATTGGCTTCTGCCATGCCCCTGTACTCTGTTTTACTGTATTACTGTTAAGCAGGCCTTCGGTAATCTAGGATTACTGGCCGGTTACGGTGCTAAACCCATAGGGGCGGGTTTGGGTCGTGACAGAGTGGTATCAGAGCGATACTTAACCACGAGTTATACCGCGTACACGTGTCTAGATGAGCTATAGGGTGTCCTAGAAAAGCGATTAGGGCATTCATGAGCATGATAAGTGTGTGGTGACTGAATATAGGTTGATGTGTTAATCTGTTTAAACACATGACTGCTTATGTGATAAACTGTTTAAGTGTGTAACTGCTTATGATTGGAACTGTTATAACTGCTTATAGTGAAATGGATAATGCAAATGAATCTGAGTCCTCATCCACTGAGGCAAGAATGGCTAGAATGGAAAGAATGATGGAACTGATAACCGAAAGACTAGATCAACAACAGAACCAACAGCCCCCACCTCCTCCTCCTCCGGTACAGCCGGACCAGAATGTGAATGTGAATGATGGGGATATAATTGATCTTACCCACAAGTTCAGCAAACTAAAACTACCATCCTTTTAGGGAGGCCTTGAACCGTTAAAGGCTGAAGCTTGGGTTCTTGAGACCGAAAAATTGTTTGAGGTTTTTCCATGTTCTGAGGCACATAAAGTGCTGTTGGCTACCTTTACTTTACAAGAGGAAGCAAGAAGGTGGTGGATGCTTACCCGTAAGGACAACACCGTTATGACTTGGGCTCAATTCAAAGTAGCCTTCTTTGAAAAGTACTTCCCTCAATGTGTCAGGGATAGGAAGGTGACTGAATTTGAACAATTGAGGTAGGGCACGATGTCCGTTGCCGAATACGAAACAAAGTTTACCGGACTTGCTAGATATGTGCCACATATGGTGGATACTAATTACAAGAAGGCCAGAAGGTTTGAAGGCGGACTGAATGTTGCAATACTGGACAGAATAAATGTTCTAAAGCTACCGACCTATATGGGTGTTCTTGATCGAGCATTGATGGCCGAGTCAAACATCGAAGCTGTGAAACAATCTGAAACACCGGCGTCTAAATGGCGTGGTAAAAGACAGAATTTCAAATTCAAGAAAGGCAAGCATAATCAATTGAACAAAAAGCAAAATACAGGGTCAACGACTACTTCCAGTCAAGGAAACTGCCCCTTTCTGCCCTGTTCCGAATGTGGTAAGAACCATAAAGGAATTTGTTATAAAATCTCTGGTGCTTGTTACAGGTGTGGCAAAGTGGGCCACATGGTGAAAGATTGTCCTTCCACTGCTCCGGGCAATAGTAAAGTTGCAATACGTAAAGATCAACATCAGCACCAAAGCCTAACCCCAAAGCTACCAGGAAGGAGCCCATAAGGCAGGGCCGAGTGTTCGCCCTAGTACCGGGAGATGTACAAAATACTGAGACCGTTGTGTCAGGTATCCTCTCTATTTGTGCTCAAAATGCATATGTACTGATTGATTCGGGGTCTATACATTCTTATGTGTCACATGCTTTTTCATGGAAATTGAATAGACCCTTAGAACCTATGAACTATCTGCTGGCTGTATCATCACCCGTAGGAGGATCCATGACATGTGCTTATATGTACCCTGCATGTGAAATCATTGTTGGGGATATGCATCTGTTTATTGATTTACTACCATTGAATATTGATCATTTTGATGTAATATTAGGGATGGACTGGTTACAAAAATATCATGCCACCATTGACTGTGTGACAAAACAAGTTGTTTTCCATCCACCTGGTTTGCCTGAATTTGTGTTTAATGGGAGTGGAGTAGTACCTCCTCCGTATTTGATTTCTTCTGTGAAAGTTGTTAAATTGATTAGAAAGGGGTATAAAGGATATCTGTGTTCTGTACTGACTGTATCTATTGATGATAATGTTAGAACTGATGCGAACTGTATTCCTATAGTTAGAGAATTCCCAGATGTATTTCCAAATGATCTGCCAGGGGATTTGATTGACAGGGAGATTGAATTCACCGTTGACGTGATTTCGGGAACACAGCCTGTATCGAAAGCTCCTTACCTAATGGCTCCAACTGAATTGAAGGAATTGAAAGTGCAACTGCAAGAACTGTTAGACAAAAAGTTTATCAGGCCCAGTACTTCATTGTGGGGCGCACCGGTTTTGTTTGTAAAGAAGAAAGATGGCTCACTGAGACTGTGCATTGATTACCGTGAACTGAACAAGGTAACTGTGAAGAATAAATATCCATTACCGCGTATTGATGACTTATTTGATCAGTTACAGGGTGCTCAAGTGTTTTCTAAGATTGATCTCAGATCGGGGTACCATCAACTGAAAGTTAAACCTGAAGACATTGATAAAATTGCTTTCAGAACGAAGTATGGACATTATGAATTTTTAGTTATGCCTTTTGGAGTTACCAATGCGCCTGCAGCATTTATGGACCTCATGAATAGAATCTTTAAACCGTACCTTGATGACTTTATTGTGGTATTCATAGATGACGTATTAATTTACTCCAAAAGTATAGAAGAACATGAACATTATCTGAGACTTGCCCTGCAGACCCTAAGGGAACAGAAACTGTATGCGAAACTGTCTAAATGTGAGTTTTGGCTTGATCATGTTATGTTTTTAGGGCATGTTGTTAGCAAAGATGGGATTTCTGTTGATCCGCAGAAAATTGAAGCTGTAGTGAACTGGCCTAGACCAACAAATGTGACAGAAGTCCGAAGCTTTTTGGGATTGGCTGGATATTACAGAAGATTTGTCAAAGATTTCTCCAAAATTGCCTTACCGTTGACTCAATTGACACAGAAGGGGACATCATTTGACTGGACTGACCAAAGAGAATCAGCGTTCCAAGAGTTGAAAACTCGACTTGTGACTGCACCTGTGCTTACCTTACCTTTAGATATGGATGGTTATACTGTATTTAGTGATGCTTCTCATAAGGGTTTGGGATGTGTTTTAATGCAGAATGGGAGAGTAATTGCCTATGCTTCCCAATAACTGAGGCCTCATGAAAAGAACTACCCAACCCATGATCTGGAACTTGCTGCAGTAGTATTTGCACTTAAAATCTGGCGTCACTATCTGTATGGGGCGACATGTGAAGTATACACTGACCACAAAAGTCTGAAATATTTCTTCACCCAGAAGGAATTGAACATGAGACAGCGGAGATGGCTAGAATTGATCAAAGACTATGACTTATAGATATTGTACCATCCGGGAAAGGCCAACACCGTTGCCGACGCTTTGAGTCGGAAATCGATTGGGAACTTAGCCTGTTTGCTTACCGGGCAGAAGGAGTTGCTTCGTAACCTTGAAAAATCTGAAATTGAAATTGTTTTGCGAGAACAAGGTGGAACCTTAGCTGTTATTTCTACTCAACTGGCATTGATTGAAGACATTAAAGAGAAACAGCAACAGGATGACTTCTTGAAGAAGATCATCGATGAACGGGAATCTAAACCGAGACCGGGGTTCAAATTTGAAAATAATGTACTGAAATTTCAAGAAAGACTGTGTGTACCGAATGATTCTGAATTGAAGAGAAGAGTTCTGCAAGAGGGCCACAACTCAAAATTTTCTATCCATCCGGGGAATATGAAGATGTATCAAGATTTGAAATTGAATTTCTGGTGGTCGGGAATGAAGAAAGAAATTGCTGACTTTGTATGAAAATGTCTTCATTGCCAACAAGTCAAAGCTGAACATCAACGACCCGCAGGCTTATTGCAGCCCTTACCAATACCGGAGTGGAAATAGGAACATATTACCATAGATTTTATCGTTGGATTGCCTCTCTCCGGTAAAGGTATGGACTCAATTTGGGTTATTGTTGATAGACTGACTAAATCTGCTCACTTCCTACCTGTTAAGACAATTTATAATGCAGACAAATTGGCTATACTCTATATTGATGAAATTGTTAGACTGCATGGAGTGCTTGTGTCCATTGTTTCTGACAGGGATTCGAAGTTTACATCGAGGTTTTGGCAAAGCCTACAGACTGCATTGGGAACTGAACTGAGACTGAGTAGTGCCTATCATCCTCAGACAGACGGACAGTCAGAAAGGACCATCCAGACTCTGGAGGATTTACTGAGAATGTGTGTGCTTGATTTTCAGGGAAATTGGGAAAGTCATTTACCATTAGCTGAATTCGTCTACAACAACAGTTATCATTCAAGTATTGGTATGGCGCCTTTCGAGGCATTGTATGGCAGGAAATGTAGATCTCCGATTTGCTGGGCAGAAGTTGGAGATAGGCCTTTGCTTGGGCCTGAGATTGTTTATGAAATGACTGAAAAGATAAAACTGATACAGCAGAGACTGAAAACTGCACAGAGCTGACAGAAAAGTTATGCAGATGTCAGAAGAAGAGACAGAGAGTATGAAGTGGGTGACCACGTATTTGTCAAAGTGACACCAATGAAAGGCCAGATTCATTTTGGAGTCAAAGGCAAGTTAGCATCGAGATATGTCGGACCGTATGAGGTTATCAAGAAAATCAATCCGGTGGCGTATCAAGTTACGCTTCCTCCTGAAATGGAGCATATGCACAACGTCTTCCACATCTCTATGTTAAGAGATTATCTCCGGGATCCTTTCCATGTGATTGAGCCTACTCAGATAGTGTTGGGGGATAACTACACTTACGAGGAACGGCCTATACAGATTGTAAACAGACGGATCAAGAAACTGAGAAACAAAGAGATCCCGTTAGTGAAAGTTGACTGGCAAAACCATGGTGGCGTGTATGCCACGTGGGAAAGGGAAGATGACATGGCTAAGAGATATCCTAATTTGTTTCCGCTGAATCCTGTTTTCTTCTAGAATGAAGGTAATTCGAGTTTAGAGGACTAAACTCTTTATAAGGAGGAGATCAGAATAACCCTCATATCGCTACCGATTAATTACCGACATCGCTAAACTAAGAATGATTATGATTGGTGATTGAACTGACTGGATCACTGAACTGACTGACTGAAATCTGAAATTGAATTGATTGCTTATATCTGTTTGAATTGTAATTTTATCTGTTTGACTATTTGATTATCTGTTCAGTTTGTTTCGTTTAAACTACTAATTGAAGGCCTTATCGGCGGCCGAATCGGAAATCGTTTAGTGAGTTATAATCATGAGAATTTATGTGATTTTATGGTGTACTTGTCTGAAATGTGATTTAGGATGATTAAATTAGATTAAAATAAGCCAATTGCATGAGTTGCATTAATTACAATTTTGCCACTTAGTGGCCCATTATCTTGCACATACTTTTGAGCCTTACACTTGATCACCAAAGCACATTTCATCAGCCATTTGTTGCCTACAACCGACTATAGAGAGAGAGGGAGAGAGAATTGAGGGAGATTTTGGCTTCAACCTTGTGCATTGTTTGGGAACTTGAAGGAAATTGAAGTGTAGTTGCCAATTGAGCTCCTAAACCTTGAATACAAGACCTAAGATAGAATAATTACCCTTTTATTTGCAATTTTGTTAGACTCTTGCATGATTTAGAGCTACGTTGAAGTCTAGAGCCAATGTATGGCTTGTAATGTTGTATTGTAGCTCATTTCATGCATGCATGTGTGTATTGATGAATTTTGAGTTGATTTCATGGCAAATTGTCACATGCATGTTCATAATTAAGCTTAGGTCCATGCTTTCAACTTGTTTTTGAAAAGAATGAGCTCATTAGAGCATGTTTGAAAGATGTAAAATGATTTAAATTCATGCATGTTTGCATGTTTGCATGTTCTTCATGTTCATGAAAATTGATTTGAAATTGAGTTTGAATTAGACACCCTTGGGCTTTGATTTACCAAATTGATCTTTGAAATACATAATGTTATGTGTTTAAAAGTGTTTTTCCAGGTTTTTAGCTGAAGAGGATAAAAAATTTGGCTTTTAAACTTGATTTTGAGTTTGGGACTCAAATCTGAAATTTCCAGATTTTGAGCCTACGCTCGAGCGAGGAAGTCCACGCCGGCGTACACTGTGATTCTCGCCTTCGCCGGCGAGAAAAGTTACGCTCGAGCGTGAAATGCGAGCATCCAGTACTTTGCATGAGTTCACAGTCCGCTCGAGCGAGGAAACTCACGCTTGAGCGAGGACTTGTGTCTTATGCTCGAGCGGGGGTCGAGCGTCCATCGAGCATAAATTTGGAGCATCCAAAGATTTTTTATCAGCACACGATCCACTCGAGCGATTTAAATTGACGCTCGAGCGGAGCTCCTTTTCGATGTCCGCCGAGCGAGAAAGCCACGCCGAGCGAGACCCTGCTTAAAAGAAATTTTGTAAAGTGTTCAAGAGTGCATCTTTGCATCCTCTTTCCATCCTAGGCATTCATAGGGCATATTTAAGGCATCTTAAAGAGGATATAGATGTAGAACCACACCAAGGCAAATTAGGGATTAAGTTATTATCTTTCCTAACTGTGTAGCTTAGTGTGTGTTCAATTTGTAAACTGTGTAGGGTTGGCTTCCCGAGGAGACGCTCTAGTTCACTGTAGCCTAGAACTTTGTGAGTAATAATTGTGTAAAGATATGTTCAAATGATTATCTTTGAATCCGAATGAGCAACTTCGAACGATATTGATTACTGAATGAATGTATGTCCTTTATTTCTGAAATGTACTGTGGCATCCTTAGCACCTACTGTTTAGTGTTATTGTTACAGAGATCTCTGTTGGTTCCCCGTGGAACCACTATCACATCGATTGATGGCCATCATTCTTGTTTGGTTTTTAAGACCTCATATCGTTATGCTAATGGATGTACCACATATGACGCATCATCGAACAACTGATACACTGATTGAATTGAACTGTTTTCATTATTGGAAGGACATTCATTCTAAACCTCTTTATGCATTATGTTATTCACTAGGCTTTAGCTCACTGCTCATATATATATATATATATGTAGGTGTACAGGCACCGGACCAATGCTAGAGGCGTCAGGGTAAACTCCAGTTTTGTCAAGCCAACCAATGTGCCTCACTGCAAGGTTCCGAGCCTGCCAAGCTAAGGCTTAGGGGTGTTTTAGTTTTCCCCTTCCCGTACTGTTTTGTTTACTATATAGACTATATAGACTACACTGTACTGGTTAATAGGGACTTGATCCCTGTCCTGAATACTTGTAAAAAGTTTTACATACTGTTCTGTTCCGTATATATATGTGAATGTATGAAAAGTCTTTTTGCATACAGACTGTCACAGCTCATTGGGCATTGTTTATTTACTGTATTGGCTTCTGCCATGCCCCTCTGATTGCTTTTATCAGACATCATAAGCATGGCTTTAATCTAGGATTCTTGGCGATTCTGTGCTAAACCCATAGGGGCGGGTTTGGGTCGTGATAGTTTGGCCTTCTAGCCATTGGAATTCAATGGATTTCCAGTGGCTTTGATGCTGTTTTGAGCCTCCAAATCAGAGGGGGATGACCCCCTCTCACATTGACTTGTTTGGTAGCCATTTTGGCCTTCCAAAGGGACTCCTCTTTGCATACTTCTTAGCCACTTTTCAGGCCCAATTTGGTGAGTTTTGGGACTACCATATTTGATTTTCAAAGTTGGTTTGGGGCTGCCACATGTCTATCTTGTATGTGCTTAAGAATCCCTTGTATAGCCCTCTAAAGGAGCTTATCATTTGTGCATGTGTTGGCTGCTTTTCAGAGGTTATTTGGGCATATTTTGGCATGTTTTATTCATTGATTTTTACTGGTTTGTTGAGTTCTCACTTGCTTCGTATACATGCCATGTAACCCTTGTTTGCTAGTCAAAATTACATGCTAATTTAAGCCATCTTGCTAGCACTTTTTGGCCACCCTCTAAACTGGAAAAGTTCATGTTTTGGGACTGCCTTGACTCTGTCTTCATGCTTCATGTTCAAATAATGCATGCTTTGTATAGCTAGAAGTCATTCCATGTGCCTAGTTTTGAGTTTCGGGGTTCATCTCATGCATCGGGTGCCGTATTGCCATGATTCGGGGCTATTTAGCATCATATTTTAGTGCTGAAATTCGCATGTTTGTATGCCATATTCCATGCCTTGCCATGCTTTGCTGGAGTGGCACTCGTGCCTTAAGATCGGTCCTCGGTTTGCTTGCATGTGTGCTTGCATCTCGAGTGTCTCATTTCCATCTAATGGCCACTGATGTGAGTGTGGCTGAGGTCCACTCATGTTGGCGTAAGTCCATTGTGCATTGTGTATGCCATTTCATTTCATAGCATTGTGTATGCTAGGTTGCATGTTAGAGCATCGTGTATGCCATGTTACATCGTGCATCGTGTATGTCATCTCATAGCATTGTGCATGCTAGGTTGTATATTAGTTGCATTCATGCATGTCATGCATATTGCATTGTGTTTGGGATAGGAGTTAGCCCGAGCACGGGAAACGAGAGACGTTTTGTACTTCGAGTGACGGAACGTGTCTCAATTCCCTATCGCCGACACTCCGGATTATCCATGATGGAGTCTCGGTCTTGTTGTGTTTATACGTGCATTCATTTCATATTAAGTCGTGCAATTCAACTTCTCGGCCATCATGCATCGGGATGCGTGATTGGTGGCACGAGGATCGAGGTAAGCATACATATGTGAAAATACATTGCCATGCCCCTTTCTTGCTCTCTGTTGCAGCAAATCAAGAATCAACAGCCTTTCAAAGCTTTGCACAATATTCCGTGCATAAACTGTAAACAGAGGCTAATCGGGGCGTCGCAATGGATTTCCGCGCCACGCAACCTGAACATGCATCATTCGTCATCCGGAGTAGAGTCGAGGCAGTCCCTAGCTTGCATGCTAGTTTATAGCTTTCCTAGATTAATTTGTTAATTACTTAGGGTTTTGTACTGTATTCGGACTGTATTATTTATTCGGGACTGTATTATTCATTCGGACCCTCTGCGCGAGGGTAATGTTGTAATAAGTGTGCGTGTGTGTGATGTATGTCTTCCAACCCCACGTCTTTCTCCCTTTTATTTATCTGCTTATGATGGTTAGATTAGGGTATGTTTCAATTAGCATACAGTATGATAGCATATTTGCATTCATTCATCTGTCTTGCATGCACCAGGCTCGGCGCATCATAACCCATTGCATTGTATTTCAATTCCAAGTTGAGTACTTGTTAGCTATAGTATTCCATATGCCATGTTTAGAATAGTCAAGCCTGCTATAGTTGCATTTTTGCATGTGTTGCATTAGGCATTTCTGTATAATTAGGGTCATGCATGGATTTCTAATTAGCTTCTGTTTTGGCTTGGAGTACTCGGTAAGTTTTTATGCTTTAGCATCCTTGCATGTGTGTGAGTGACTGCCATGATAGCATGCTTACCATGAGGCTATATGCTTATGTGATATAACTGCCTGAATGCCTGTGGGTGAAGGTTAGGTTACTTAGATTGGAACAAATCATCAACTGTGAGTTTTAAGCCCACTAGATAATGGCAAAACCATCTTTTCTAAGCCTACTTGAGGGTGGCAAAATCTGCATTTTAAGCCTACCTGCGGGTAGCAAACCATCTTTCAAAAAAAACAAACATGAAATGTTTTGTTCCAATTCAGGCGACCCGGTCTATACTTGTGTGCTGTGCGCATCACATAGTAAATCTAGGCTAATAACCGGAATAAGAACGCACAATGTTTTCAAAACTAGATATCATGGTTAGTAGAGGCCGATCTTTGATCGGGCGAGCGGGGGTGCTCACGAAGTGACCTTCCCCAATCGTACCCAAGTTCCCGAGCCGAGGCAACTTTGGTGATGACGGACACGTGGCCTTAGGCAACGAGTCAGGGTTTCCTAAATTTCCCAAAATAAAATATTTAGGTGGCGACTCTGTATCTGGCAAAGCAGTCCATGTTTGGCACTTCTTTTCTAAAAATCTGTTTTCTCAAAACGATTTGCCGGATTTGGACTCTTTGGAGATTACGAACCGTGACAATTAGAGTCCTGAACTGCAGTGAGCCCAAAATGAACGGAACGGGGGACTCATTCCCTCCCGGGGCGTTCGGGGACGTCTACACATATTTTTATTTATATTTCTTTACTCATTTGGTTAAAGATGTCCAAAAACTGAGTTCTTTTTTAAAAATAAATATTGAGTACAATTGTAATATTATTTGACTATTTTATGATGAAAAAAGTTGTGTTTTTTCAATGAAGTATGATTTTTTTTTTTTTTAATAATTGAATAGATAGTTCTAAGAAAAAAAGGTAATTAATTAATGTATAAGATGTGATATTTTATCTTATTAATTATTTTATATATATATATTTTTATTTTTATTGACTATTTTAACCAAAATGAAAAATTCCAAACCCCATCTAATAGAATAACAAAAATGCTTGGAACCCCCAAAGTTCGGGACCCCCATGACCCTCAAAATGATGTGGATCAATTATGTGTTTTTGTTTTTTTGTTTTGTTTTGTTTTTTTTTTATTTTTATTTTTTCCCTTCCTGGATCAATTACAAACGAATGGGGGTTATGAATATTGTATTTTTTGAAGGTATGTAACATTGTTGATAGAATAAATCTTTCAAACTGGGGCTTGCCAACAGGTACGATCCCTTTTAGCAAGAAACCGAGAAATAACAATTTTCAGGCATGGGACTAATTCTGGAGTACAAGGCAATTTTACCCTTTTCTAGCCATAATCCAATCTCATAATGTTATTGATTGATGACATTGACATGTGTATTGGCTGACTGTTCGTAATACATTACACCTAATTAGGATTTAGGAAATTATCACTTCACTTTTGTATTATTTTATATTTTTTTTATATATAAAATCAAAAAATCATCAAATAAGAAAACTCTAAACCACTATTTAGGATTGGTAAATTACAAAAACACATAAATGAACAAACATACAAAATGTATGAGAAGGTTCAAGAAAGTTGTTGGAAAATTCGAAGATCTTTAAAGAAAACTTGAATTCTCTAGAAATGATGAGAGGCTTAGATTCTTGAATAGTTACAACTAAGAACTCAAAAACAAAGAGATGATGGAGATAAGAGATTGGGTGAAGAAGAAGACAAAGTAGCTAGAGAGAGAATAATGGCAAGGCTCTCCCATAGATCTCCCACTTTCACTCTCAAGGTTGATAATGGAGAAGGGAAATTAGTTCTTTCCCAAGGGTTATCTCTCAAAAATCCATCCCTTATAAAGCTATGGGTGGGTGCTATTTATAGGCACCTCATGATGTAGAATGGAGCCCATGTGCAAGGCACATGGGGAATATTCTCTCTAACCACCTTGTCCGAGGAGGTGACCTCTCCGAGGATGAGGAAAACCCCGAAGAGGAGATCAACCTCTCGGCGAACCCTTCTTCTTGGCCACACCTAACCAATGATCCCCAAGCATCCCAAAGGGTCAAGGGTAGTCTAAGAGGATGTCCTGTGGCAGAAGGGTCAGGGGTAGTTCAAGAGAACGCCCTGCCGCAAATATTACTGAGTCTTAGGGACCCCCTAGATCATGTCACCTCGACCCGGGTATAGGCTAGTTTAACTGAAGAGTGAATTTATCTCCACTCACCGTCCTCGAGATCGGATCCTTTGTTCGGACTCTATCATGCCCATGGTTCTGGTCCGTAGATCTCGAAAAGCTCTGAGCCCGCAAATGTTCTGGGACTCATTAACGGAGCGACTTCTAGATTGCATTTGAATCTGTTCAAAGCCAAGCGCTTCGGATCTCTAGGTTCATGGATCTAAACCTTTTTGAGTCCGAGTTCAAATAGGTCTCTAAGTTCATCGTTCCGAACCCTTTCAAGACTAAGTTAATACCTTAGAGAATGGATTTCCTCTGAGAGTTTCATCTCTTTTGAAAGCAACGGTTAACCTCCTCGGACACCTGTATGATCTGGGCCTCCTTAGATGGGCTTGTTGGACTCTCTTTAGAAATATCCGCTTGATGGGTCTTCCTCGGCCCAATTTGTTGGCCTTTTCATGGGCCCATCCAATAGATTTCACTTGGGGCTCATTTGGCAATAATTTCTCCGAACTCATTAATTTTGGACTCTTCGATTGGACCCAATTAATTTAGTGGGCTCAAGTTAACCTCTCTTGCACAAAATAAATTACACACATGAACAAAGAATATAAGATTTATATGGTTTAGGCCAACTAATATTGTCTACGATTACCGCAATTTTTACTATTATCCAAAAAGCTACAAACGATTCACAAGTAAGAAATATTATAAATACCCTTATCAATACTTATTAAGATCCATATTACCCATTAATAGATAATCTCATGCACGTAAGCTAGTCCAGACAATTGGGTATTCAAAAAAAAAAAACATCCATTTTCCTCTTAAAGTCTAATATGAAAAATAAAAATGCTATGGTTCATGAAAAGATATTTTGAAATTTATTCTGAAAAGAGTTTTATGATGTTGATTTAAAGTTAATGAGATGTGAGTCCCATCTAAAATGATTTTTATTTATAAATAGATTTTTAAATAATTTTTCTGAATATATAGTATTGTTGAATAGAAAAAGGACATAAAAGAAAAATAGTGCAGATAATCATATTTCTTATCTTATTTTCTCACTCCAAAATGCAAGTAATTGAATCTCATATACATTTATGAATGTGACCTCATTGATTTGTGTCTAGGAGTAAGAAAATAAGATAAGAAATTAGATTATGTATAACATTGGTCAACATACACTATAACAAATTACAATCGACAAAAATTTTAAAATGTTGTTAATAAATGTAGAGACAAAGATCAAATATATTAATTAAATTAACAAACTCTCTCTCTTATCGATGCTTAGCAAAGGAAGTCTAGGTAGATGGATCCCAGTGGTGAAGCAAAGAGGAAGGCAAGTAAATCATAACTCGTGGTCTGAAGGTCGAAGAGCAAACTTGTTTACACTTTTTGTGGACAACTTGCCTGAATCCATGGCACCAAGGAACTTGTATGATTTGTTCACCAAGTTTGGCGTGGTTAAGGATGTCTTCATACCACAAAAAAGAAGGAAAGCAACAAACTCACGATTTGGGTTCGTACGTTATGACTGCTCTATTGCAGCAAATGTCGTAGAACTAAAAGCAAATGGCTTGTGGGTAGATGACAAATCTTTGTTAGTCAAAATTGTAGCGTATGATAAACACACGAAGGCAAGGTAGTGGCTGAAACTCCCAACAACCAGACAAACAGTGGCAAGGAACACATCTGCTATGGCAACTAGCAATATCTGGAACCATGGCATTAATGGAAGATTGTTCGCAGAAGTTATCAAAGGAGATCAACCCAAATCTACATTGAAGACAACTATCAGAGTGGAAAAGATAGGCAATGGTTGGCTTTATGAGAGCTTGATTATGAGACTCAGATCCAATCATACTATTTTATAGGTGAAAAATGAACTCATCAAAAGAGGAGAGCAAAATGTACTGGTAAGAGAAGGAGGAGGACGAGATGTATTTCTCTCATTCCTTTCCAAAGAAGACTTGATAAGTAAAAAGTCTATGTTTGTGGACTGGTTTCATGACTGGTGTGAGTACATCACAATGTAGAGTTCTGGTATGCATCTTCAGCAAGAGAGACATGTTTGGATTAGCTATTACGGGGTACCTCCTAACCTATGGAACTCAAATACCTTCAGGAAGATAGGAAGACTATGAGGGGAGATAGTATTCTTAGATGGTGATATCAGTACACCTAAATCATTTTGATGTGGCAGATTTAGAATAGTTACAAATGTTATGGATCCGATAAGTACAAGCATCAACCTGGAGTGCAAAGGAAGAGTTTATCCCATAAGAGTATTTGAAGAGCAGAGTGCAAAGGATGGTAGCACCAGCTATAAAGAAACACCTTCTAAGGAGCCAGTTGAAGCTGTTTACTTCAAAGTTAATGGTGTAATCCAACTTATTTAAAGCAACAGCTCAGAGGAAGAAGATGGTAACAAGGCAGATGAAATGGCAGGAGCGTTTGATGTGGCCAATGAGGTTATGACATCTAGGATGAAGGCTAGAGATGAGCTGGCTGCAGATGGTAGCTGGAGCAATTGTAACAACCCCGGTCCGTAATTAACTACTAATCCGTAATTAAGGATGTTAATTAAGTGGTTAAAAAAGTTATGTGTTTATTATGTATTTTGTATGTTATTTGGGCCTTCAATCTGCTACTCGTAATAATATTTATCATGATTTATGCGTTGATATGAATTTGATAGCCTAAACGGTCTCAGAAACTAAAATTGAGCACATGGATTGACTAATTAGAATTTTTGGAACCATCTGAGAAGTTTTGTTAAAAACTGATTCAGTTTAGTAAAATCGCATGTGATTAAAATAAGCCTTAATTGGAACTATTTTTGAATAATTGAATTTTGTGCTAACCTTGACTAATTAAGCTTACTTGTGTTTGATTTAAATGATACATGATTGGTACCTAATCTAATCCTATTAATGATCCAAAATGTGATTAAGTGTATGATGTGCTAAGACATTTTGTGGTGTTGAGTGTAGAGGATTAAAACCCTTGTGTATGTGTGTGTTGGAGTTTGCATGTGTGTGCATGTGTATTGTGCTCAAAGTGAGGTGTGTGTTGTGTTTATTCAGCTGAGTGAGGGAGTGTTGTATCATTCCTTTGCTCATGTGGCCCTTTGTAGAGAGAGAGAGAGAGAGAGAGAGAGAGAGAGAGAGTGCTTAAAAGTTTGAAGAAGAAGAAGAAAACTAGGGAGATTCAACTCACATTTATGAAATTAAAGCTTTGGGTAAGAATTCTATGGCTAATTTATATTGTAAATCCTCCATGCATTTTGAGTTCATCAAGTCATTGAGCTAATTTCATGATATTTGTAAGGAAATGGGTCTTTGATCAAGATGATGACTTGCATGTAAGTTCTTGGAGATTAACCTTTGGTTTCATCATTTTGAGTTTGAGTTT
Organism: Camellia lanceoleosa; assembly: GCA_025200525.1. Taxonomy (NCBI): domain Eukaryota; kingdom Viridiplantae; phylum Streptophyta; class Magnoliopsida; order Ericales; family Theaceae; genus Camellia; species Camellia lanceoleosa. The sequence goes on along the minus strand of JANUSC010000079.1, from coordinate 754,988 downwards.
TGAAGGCCTTGCATGCATGTGAGTTTAAATCATGTCCATTGTTTCAGAAATTCATGAGTTTCTCGATCACCATTTGCATGTTATGAAAAACCATGAAAAGAGTTGAAATATTGCATGAAGGAATTTTGATTTGAATCTTTCAAAAATTGATGAGTTTTTGAATGAAAGATGTTTTAAGGGTCTTGTATTGAAATTTTCTAAAGCTATTTTATGTGTTTGATTAAATCATGCAAGACCCCAAGTTTTGAAAGTTGTTTAGAAGCCATTTTTGTTAAGCTTGGTGCCCAGAAATTTACAGTTGGCTCGAGCGAAGAAATGGTGCCTCGAGCCAACATTACCAGCTCTCAGAATTTTGAACTCTCTGTCGGCTCGGCGAAGGAGTTCGCTTGAGTGAGCTCGCTTTTTGCCTTCACTGGCTCTAGCCGAAAAGCTGGCTCTAGTCACCAACTTATTTTCAGCATGTTTTCAAAAGATGTTTTTAAGTACATGTCTTCACTCCCATCTCTTTTCGGACATTCTTAGGCATGATTTATGAGCCATTAAAGATTAATAAGTTAAGAAACAACATAAGTAAGTGAATTAGAAAATATGTGTTGAATCCGAGTATATGGGCAATATGAACAAGTTATGTAGCATGGAATGAATGAGAAATTAAAGTGAGAAAGCTAAGCCATATATGGCCACATGAATGAGTAATAATGAGACATGTTTTGTGCTATGTACATTTATGTTTGTAGGTCAAGACTCAAAGACTGACCAACCGTTTCTGGAAGCCCACTGTGAGTAACATTTCTGTAAAGATATGTTGATATGAATTATGTTCCAAATGAGTTATGATATGTTATGATTTCTGAAATGATATTGTTTACGTGAACGAATGTCCCATGTTTGAAATCTATTATGGCATCCATAGATAGTCCCAAGTCATGGGGGATGGCATGTAAATGGGGGTCCATGACATATATGTCATTATGAGATCTCGTTAGCCATTCATTGTGGTGATATGTGTTTAATCGGTATCCGGAACCGATTACTCTAGTCGGAAGACGATATGTAATGTGTTCTATGAGATGTACCATTACGTTATGTTCTGCTATGAGACTGATATAAATGATTGAGATATGATTTGCTTTACGGATATTGTATTTGGAATTCATTCAGTAGCCCCTTTACTTTAATGTTATTCACTGGGTTTTAGCTCACTGTTTTTATATATATATTTATAGGTGAGCGTTTTGGAGAGCAAGTGTATGAGGGTTTTTATAGAGCCACTATTTTGAAGCCTACCAAGTGTTTTGGGTGCCTCCGAGTTGGGGCTAGGCTTGGAAGGCCGTTAGCAGGCTTTCGGTTATGTTATACATTTTTGACCCGTACATATGTTTTTGTATAAGATATTACGTTATATGTTATGCAATGTAAGTGGGTAAATTAACGCTTTTGCATGTGATTATTTGTTCATATAGATTCACAGCTCATTGGACTATTGGTATATGTTTGAATATTGCTTCCGCAAGCCTCGATTATTTTGATTATATGGGAAGGCCTTTGGTAATCTCGGATTACTGGCCGGTTACGACGCTAAACCCATAGGGGCGGGTCTAGGTCGTGACAGCAATGCATCAGCAGTGGCAGAGACTATGGAAATTCAAACGAAGAGGACACATGTGTGGCTGAATCATTATTGCCAGTGGTATGTCTACACCAGAGGTGAATCATATTGCTCAAAAAGTTGTAGAAGAATAGCTAGTTATGGACAACCTATAGTAGAGTGTAGAGTGCAATCATGGTCCTCAAAAAGGATTTTCTATAGCCTCTTCAGTAGATGGTCAGACTCTCACCCTAGGCTTTATCAAGAGTCTTAGTGAGTCTTTAAAGGAAAGACCTGGCATTTGTATAGAGGTAACTTTAGGTCATGATTAAACTAGGCTGCAGCCCACTGAGTTAGCCCATTCGGGACTACAGCCCATTGGGCCCTCTAGTGTTGGATTAAATATTCCAGTTGTGAAGCCAATGTGTGGAGCATCAGGGGTGAGTTCACAATCTAAGGCCAATGACACAATCAGCCCATCCATTTCAGGCTCCATCACCATCAGATAAGAAAGGTAAAAGAAAAGGTACCCAAAGTGATGGGAATAAGCACTCTCTACTTACAGATAGGTTCTCTGGATTTGCTAGAAGAATAGGGCACAAAGGGACAGGATCAAGTAAAGGCATCATCAGAGGAACAAGATCTAGATCATCAGCTATCCCTTCTTTATCCAACCATAATCCAGAATCAATTCAGACCTCTTCTGCAAAGGATATTCTTCAAGAGGCTCTTGTAACATTACAGGTAGGGAAAAGATTAGATTTTGATTACAAGGGGCAGAAATCTGAGGTCATCAAGAAATTCATACACATGGAGGAACAAGATAATAAGAGATTGGGTGGAGGGACTGGTATTGTGGAATAATTAGCTTCCCAATGGGTGCAACCTGGGGTATATCTGTTTTAAATGAAGACTCTAAGCTAGAATATCAGAGGTATAGGCAGGCTTGAAAAAAGGAGAAAAATCAAAAAGATTTTGTCTAATAGGTCAATAGATATGGCTCTGTTTCAAGAAATAAAACAATCAAGCATTACTAATTTGTTAGTGAAAAGTATTTGGCCTAGAGATAAGATGGAGTTCATGACTGTAGATGCTATAGGTCTGGCTGGTGGATTAATCTGCATCTGGGATCCTGAAGTCTTCTAACTCTCAGATTGTTGTAGTAGCAGAAACTTTATTCTATTATCAGGTAAGATTTATAATTCTTTTGATTGTGTAATTGTCAACACATATGCTCTAAATGATGTAATAAGGAGAAAACAATTATGGGTGTGGGAGCCAAATAATTTGCAGAATCAGAAGCGTACACTTTAGAAGACAGGCATTACTCGGCCCTAACCTGTACGATTATGAGGCTGAATAACATAAATAGGCCGAGTAACTACTGAACTATGGGGCCGAATAAATAAGCAGATAGTGAGCGAAAAGTGGACCAGGCCCCGAGGCCCTGGAAATGAGTATAAATAAAGGAACAACAGTCAAAGAAAGGTATGTGAGAACTATTAAGCTTAACTTAGAATATAAGTAATCCTGAGTGTAGAGACTGACTTGCCCGTCGGAGTGCTAATTTTGGCACCCCCGACCGGAGTGTTTATTCATTTTCAGGTGACTAGCAGAGGATCACGAGCGTTCCCCAGGATTAGAAGAGTATTTCCAAACCACTTCTCCACAATTGGCGCCGTCTGTGGGAATACTCAAATACATCCATGCCGGGCGTAACAAAAGACCCTTCGATAGTCAACGATGAAACCACGCAGAGAGACAACCTCACTCCAATAACCATGTTTGGATCGGAAACTATCGCCGCAAGACGTGCTTTGAACTTCGCCTCACCCTCGACTTCGGAGCATGAGACAATGTAGGCGATCATGGAACAGGCAAAGCAAAATGAATAGAGGTTGGAGAACATGATCACTGAGAACGAACGTCTCCGTCAAGATCTGGCCTTGGAGGTGGCAAAGTCTAAACAATCTGTATGCCTAGATCCCGAGCGACCTCCGAGGGCAGGTGGTCGACGACCTCGAGCCCGACAAGACTACACTGAAAGTGACTTTGATTCATTATCCTCGGAGCCCAAGAAGAAGGGGCGACCTGAAACTACCAGTTCTTCTGAAGAAACTCCCCATATAAGGCATAAGCGAAGAAGAAACAGTTCAGATGAAGAAGACCAGCACGATCCCTTTGTACGATGGATTGCAAAGGCAGTGCTTCCCAAGAAATTCAACGCACTGTCATTTACCTTATACGACAGTAAATTAGACCCCACCAATTACATCCGCCATTATAAGCAAGCCATGACGCTGCATGCAGATGATGAGGCTCTCATGTGCAGAATATTTCCAAGCAGTTTGGGACCACTAGCTGTCAGGTGGTATTATAAACTGGAGCCGGCTTCGATTAAAAGCTTCCACCAACTCCAAAAAATCCTTTAGGGCGAGGTTTATCACTAATGAGGTCCAGCCAAAGCAAGCCGATTCTCTCTGGGCAATGCAGATTCAACCGGGGGAAACCCTTTGCGCGTATTTGGTGTGGTACTGGGAATGTTTTAATCTGGTAGATGATGCTTGCAATGACTCCATGGCCATCACCGCCTTCAAGATGGGGCTGCATCCTAACAGTGCCCTCCACAGCTCTTTGACTAGACGACCCCCCAAAATAGTTTGGTCGTTAATGAAGAAAGTTGAAGAATACTGTAAGGTGGAAGATGATGTCTTGTGGGTTAAAGCCGGAAATTTGCCCAACAAGATGGCTCCTGCTAAAATTGCTCAGCTGTTAAACTCTGTAGCACCTCAGAGCCCTGAACCACGGCATCCGGCAAAACGAGATAAGAGACGGGATTCTCGCCAATCAAGCGACCACTGCTCCCACAGAGCAAGTGAACAACAAGAAGTCGATAGCAAAGACAAGACACACCGACAAGAAATATACTGAGTTGTCAGAACCAATCAGCACGGTCATGTCCAAAATCCAATATCTTTCGTTCTTCAAATGGCCATAAAAAATGATGGGACCTCCCGACACGCGAAGAAGGGATAGGCGGTGCGAGTATCACAAAGATCATGGCCATGATACTGAGAGTTGTTATGCCTTGAAGGATCACCTGGAGGAATTGGTACAGGATGGTCGGCTACAACAGTACGTCCGAAAAGGCAGCTCAACCAAAGTAATAGCCTTAAGATAGGATTCCCCTCCACTCGGCATGATCCACATGATATACAGCCTGCCAATTTCTTCCGCGGTGCATACCATTCAGTCGAATCCCGACCCTCAAAATCAACTCACTCCAGCTAAACGGCCCCATGAAGCTGCGAGCATTACTTTTGATGATTCAGATTTGGCTGGAGTGACACTGCCCCACACTGATCCCTTGGTAATTGAGTTACGTGTAAACCGGTTCACCGTTGAGCGCGTACTCATTGACCTAGGGAGCACATTAGAAGTCATGTATTATAAGACATTCATCAAACTCGGCTTCTCTAAATCGGACATTTCCCGGGCTCCTTATCCTCTATTCGGCTTCAATGCCAATCTAGAATACCCGTTGGGGAAAATTACACTACCCGTTCGAGCGGGCTCCTGAACAGTGGCCGTGGAGTTCTTGGTTGTCAAGCTGTCATCGCCGTATAATCTCATCATGGGGCGATCTTGGTTGCATACTATGCAGGCTGTGCCAAGTACGTATCATCAGCTGCTACGCTTTCCGACAGAACGCGACATTGAGCAAATCCGTGGCTCCCAGAAATCGGCACAAGCATGTTACCTCCTTGCTGAAAAAATACCAAAGGAGCTACAGGTGAATTCCATTGAGGTGCCGAATCGAGAGAGCCTCGACAATGTTGGGTGGCTCCCAAATGAAGAGGCCACGAAAGGCTTAGACCGAGTTGAAATTGATGGAAGCCCAGACAAGTTCTTCATGGTCGACGCATCCCTGAATCAAGCCGACAGACAGCAGCTAATTTCTTTCCTACTCAGTAACCTCGATGTCTTTGCGTGGACTCCATATGAGATGCCGGGTATAGATCCGTCAGTTGCACAGCACCATTTGAATGTTGATGCTAAATGCAAGCCGATTATCCAAAAAAGCCGACGATCAGCCGCAGAGCACATTGTCGCCGTTATTGAGGAGGTTGACAGACTGCTTGACGCCGGGGCAATCAGGGAAGTAACCTACCCTACATGGCTCTCTAATACAGTAGTGGTGAAGAAGAAAAATGGGACTTGGCGAGTGTGCGTCGATTTCACGGACTTAAACAAAGCCTGCCCCAAGGATTGCTTTCCCCTACCCAGAATTGACCAACTTGTAGACGCGACGGCACGCCATCAACGTATGAGCTTTCTCGATGCTTACAGAGGCTACCATCAAATCGCCATGCATCTAGAGGACCAGGACAAAACTGCATTCCTTACCCCAAGAGGAACCTACTACTACAAGGTTATGCCTTTTGGGCTGAAGAATGCAGGGGCAACCTACCAAAGACTGGTCACTGCCATGTTCAAAGAGCAATTCGGCCACACTATGGAAGTGTACATTGATGATATGGTGGTCAAGTCCAAGGAAGAGCAGAATCATATAACCGATCTGGAAGAGACATTTGGCATTCTACGCAAATATAGAATGAAGCTGAACGCTTCCAAATGTGCGTTTGGGATCGGCTTTGGCAAATTCTTGGGGTACATTGTCAACCACCGAGTAATCGAAGCCAACCCAAGGCAAATCACAGCAATCCTGGAACTCGGCTCCCCTCGATCGGTCAAGGAAGTTCAGAAGTTAATGGGAATGACTGCCGCACTAAACAGGTTCATCAGTCGGTTCACAGATCGCTGCCGACAATTCTTTCATATACTACGGCAGGGCAAGGCTTTTGAATGGTCAGCCGAATGCGAAGCCGCTTTCAACGACCTCAAGACCTACCTCCGCTCAGTACCACTTGACAACACCCACTGCTGGTGACTCGTTGATTTTGTATCTGGCAGTTTCCGACAGGGCCATCAGCGCCGTCAGCGCCGTACTGATAAAGGAAGAGCTAGGAGAGCAGCGGCTAGTGTACTATGTGAGCAAGGCAATGGTTGATGCCGAAACACGCTACCTTCCACTGGAAAAACTCATCCTAGCCTTAGTCATGGCAGCAAGAAAACTGATGCATTACTTCTAGGGACATAGCATTGGGGTGCTAATAGATTATCCCCTCCGATCAGTACTACGAAGTGCAGAAGCATCAGGACATGTTTCAAAGTGGGCTCTTGAACTCGACCAGTACGACATTCAGTTTCTACCTAGAACCTCAATCAAAGGACAAGTGCTTGCCGACTTTGTTACCGAATTCACTGGGGGTCTTGCCGATTTCAAGTCCGATGAAATTTGACCGAAGCCGAATTGGAGAATTTATGTTGGGGACATTTGATAGTTGTATTGTGATGGATCATCCAATCAGCAGGGCAGCGGAGCCAGAGTTGTAATCATGGCTCTCGGCCATAATAATTGAGTAGGCCGTCAAGCTCGGCCAAGCATCAAATAACGAAGTCGAATCACGAAGCCCTTCTAGCGGTTTGTGGAATGCACATCTTCCGGTGCTCGGCGTTTACTTGTATTTTGTGATTCAAAGCGGTGATCAATCGGCTAAAGGGAGTCTGTGACAAGAAATGACCGTATGGCGACTTACATGAAAACGGCCAACTCCTTGCTAGCAAAATTTGACCATCATGAATTGAACTAGATAACACGTGATCAGAACACATATGCAGATGGCCTCACTTGCCTAGCCTCCACCATTAACTCAGAGATTAAACGGACCATTAAAGTAGGTTTTATCCCGGAGCCGAGCATTGGCCCTTCGGAGGAAGTCCAGGTCAATGTTATAGAATCTGGACCGAGTTGGATGGATCCCATTGCTGCATTCCTATCTTCCGAACAGCTCCTAGAGGACAAGAAATAAGTGCACAAGCTGCGAAACAAAGCCCTGCGATATTACTTGGATCCACAAGGAAGACTTTATAAAAAAACCCCTCTTTGGTCCATATTTGGAATGTGTGCACTCGGACAAAGTCGAGGAGCATCTGACTGAAATACATGAGGGCAGTTGTGGCACCTATTCTAGCAGGCGGTCCTTGGCTCATCGAGCCATTACTCAGGGGTATTACTGGCCGACAATGAGAGCAAATGCTGAATGTTACGTGAAAAAGTGTGAACAGTGCCAGAAGTTCTCTCCTTTAACCCACCTGCCTGCTGAAAAGCTAAGCTCCATAACCAGTCCCTGGCCATTCGCCCAATGGGGACTTGACATCGTCGGACCACTGCCTTGTGCCCCTGGTAACAAGCGATTTTTGATTGCCGCGATAGATTATTTTACAAAATGGGTAAAAGCGGAGGCACTAACACACATCCGAGATACCGACGTGAAGCGCTTTGTTTGGAGAAATATCATCACACGATTCGGCATTCCGAGAGCATTTATCTCAAACAACGGCACCCAATTCGATTGTGGCATCTATCGAGAGTTGTGCAGCAAGTACGGTATCCGGCCTTACTTTTCCACGCCGGCCTATTCACAAAGCAATGGTCAGGCTGAAGCCTCTAACAAATCCATCTTGGACGGCATCAAGAAAAGGCTGGATAAAGCTAAAGGCAAATGGGTTGAAGAATTGCTGTGTGTCTTGTGGGCTCATCGAACACGCCGAGGCGATCTACTAGAAACGTCATTTGCCCTATACTTTGGAACCCGTGCAATCATACCCCTAAAGATCGGCCTCCCAACCTTAAAATCAACAGTGTTTGATATAGGCCAAAACGACATGATGCTGGCCTTGGATTTGATTCTGATTGAAGAGCGAAGAGACCATGCTCTTGCATCCATAGCGCGGTATCAACAGCAGCTTGCTAAGTCGTATAATCAACGTGTTCAGCTGCGCCGCTACACACCAGGAGAGTTGGTCCTGAAGAAGATACTTCCAGCTGCCAAGAAACCGGCAAATGGAAAATTGGGTCCTAACTGGGACGGCCCCTATTAGATTGATTTAATCGCAAGAGTAGGGGCATATCGGCTCAAAGACATTTCAGGAAGGAGTCTGCCACGGCCTTGGAATTCCACGCATTTACGCAAATTTTATCATTGACCGACTTGTGGGACATGATGCTTGTTCTGAAGGGTTCGCCATGTATATCTCATTTTCTGTAATACAAAGATCCCTATTTGCTAACTACAAAATCCAGTTCAAAGGTGTTCCGATAAAAGCCTCCGGATTCGGAGCGCCCTTCGTGGATATCACGATTAGCCAAATAAAGTCTCCGGATTTGGAGCCCCAATGGCGCATGACATCTTTGGGCCGATTAAGCCTCCGGATTCGGAGTGCCCTTCGTGGATATCACGATTGGCCAAATAAAGTCTTCGGATTCGGAGCCCCATCGGCGCATGACATCTTTGGGCCGATTAAGCCTCTAGATTCGGAGCGCCCTTCATGGATATCACGATCGGCCAAATAGTCTCTGGATTCGGAGCCCCATCGGCGCATGATGTCTTTGGGCCGATTAAGCCTTCGGGCCGATTAAGCCTCCAGATTCAGAGCGCCCTTCGTGGATATCACGATTGGCCAAATAGGCTCCGGATTCGGAGCCCCATCGGCACATGATGTCTTTGGGCTGATTAAGCCTCCGGATTCGGAATGCCCTTCGTGGATATCACGATTGGCCAGTCTTCGGATTCGGAGCCCTATTGGCGCATGATGTCTTTAGGCCGATTAAGCCTCCAGATTCGGAGCGCCCTTCGTGAATGTCACGATTGGCGATCTCAGATTCGAGCCCCATCGGCCAGGCGTCTTTGGGCGATTAAGCCTCGACCGGGCGCCGCCGTGGATGTCACGATTGGCGATCTCGGATTGAGCCCCATCGGCGCAGGGCGTCTTTGGGCGATTAAGCCTTCGAATCGGGCGCCTTCGCCGTCGATGTTCGGGCCGTGCGTAACATAATTATGCCAATTAAATACTTAATGTAGAATGCTCTCATATCAAGCTGGCAAAACCCGTTTATACATCAAAGCATATAAACATTAGGAATGAAATGCCTAGTTATCTCGGGCCGGTCAATGTTTATAACATGCAACACAAAACACGTGTATGCCGAATAAATATTCAATTTTCATGCATTTATACAATGAAACACAAAACATGCAAACACGTGTGTGCCGAATGAAAATTACAACAAAACGCATTTAAAACAGAACATTTTATTCAATCAGGCGATGATTACATAGTTTTGAACGCGATTTGTGTTTAAACATCACAATGAGAATTTTTATACGGCATCGCCCTCATTCTCACTCTGCTCAACTTCGAAGGCGGAAAACAGAAAATGGTTACGTTGGTAGAGCGGCGATGTTGAATTAATGCCCGACGCTCAGAGAGCTTCCGCGGCTTGAGATGCCTTGATCCAACCGTGCTTAAATCCATGATTTTTACATTGTCAAACCTCTTCGGCGAGTTTCTCCTTGGTCTTCTGAATTCTGACCTTTCGGCCATCATGGAAACCTTTTTTATAAGCCGCGGCCCTCACAGTCTCAATCGCGAACATGCTAGCCATGTTTCGATCGGCAATAGCATCACTTATTAGCCTTTGAGTCACCCTCTCTTCCACAACCGGATTGGGTGGGTGGGTTGGCTAGCTGATTGAGACTCGGCAGATTTGATTTTCCTTAGATCACGCTCGGCCTTTTTCGCACGATCTTCTAACTTCCGAATGTGTTAATCTCTTTGCTCTATATCGCGCTAAGTGGCGCGGAGGCGCATGCCGATTTCATAAGCTGTGTACAGTCCCTTCACCGCCCTGTGAACGCCTTTGCGAAACACTTCAAAGTCCTGCCGACCTACCATCGATTGCTGGACTTTGGGTGGAAAAATCTGTCAAGCGAACTCGACTGCCACTTTTGGATCTCGAATGATTGAGTCCGCCTCTGTGATTGGTCTATTCCCCACGAAGACCGTAAAACTCAACGGCGCAGAGTCGCGTCGAATTCCCTTCCAGAACTAGGTTGAGGAGCTTTGCCCTGAAGTTGCTTATCCCTCCTAGGCGACCTACTTTGACGACGAGGAGATTGGTGTCTCTCCTCATCCCTCGAAGTCCTACTTCCCATGTGTGACGGTTCACCAGTTCGACCCATATCTCCTCCCAGCTTAGCTAGCGTCCTCGCTTCCCCCCTACTGTTGAAGAAAAGTCTACTTGACATTCACACTTGTTTAATCTTCCTCAAAGAGCTAGACTGAGTTATTGACTGAGCATATAAATACGAACTCAAAGAGCTGGACTGACTGAAGAGAAGTCTACGCGCCCATTTATTCCCTACGAGGGCAGCACTTCCGAGGCAATCTCATTAATACTGAAACCGCAATGAAGGCCGACCGTCGAAAGTTATATGACCCAATCACCCATCAACCACTGTTATTCGGCGTTTAATGTTCATGAACCAGCTAGGGCAAGGGCAGATTCATCAATCTTGTCGGCTTGAGTGCCCCAGCCGTTCCACGCATCGATTCATCAATACAATATTCATAAGTTCATATTATTCGGTGTTTAATGTTCATGAACCAACTGTGGCAAGGGCAGATTCATCAATCTTGTCGGCTTGAGTGCCCCAGCCGTTCCACGCATTGATTCGTCAATACAATATTCATAAGTTCATATTATTCGGCGTTTAATGTTCATGAACCAGCTGGGGCAAGGGCAGATTCATCAATCTTGTCGGCTTGAGTGCCCCAGCCGTTCCACGCATCGATTTATCAATACAATATTCATAAGTTCATATTATTCGGCGTTTAATGTTCATGAACCAGCTGGGGCAAGGGCAGATTCATCAATCTTGTCGGCTTGAGTGCCCCAACCGTTCCACGCATCAATTTATCAATACAATATTCATAAGTTCATATTATTCGGCGTTTAATGTTCATGAACCAGCTGGGGCAAGGGCATACGATGGGGCCCTGAGTCGATTTAATTGTTCGGATAAATTAAGGTTAAATTAATTGCCAAGTTACATTGTTATCCAATCGGCAGCTATGCAGTGGGATATTTAATCTACTCATCTCATGATCCTACTTCCTATTGGATTGATAGTTAGCAAGCACAATAGACAGTAATCATTTTATCCAAGGTAGTGAAAAGCAAAACTCTTCATTAAAATCAAAAACTGCATACAACTAATAGTGAAATGAAAAGGAAATTTTCATTAATAAATTGAGTGCAGATAGTAACTAATTTATACATGAAAATTACCTTGAACTAATAGAAATCTACTAAACAAAAACATACATTGAAATTGAAAATACTTAATAAAACTAGAATGTCTCCCAAATCAATCCCCGGGATCAGACTCAAGTGGCTTAACGTCCACTTGCTCGTATGGAATTGTCATGGCCAATGTAACTCCAGCAGCAGCAAGGGCTTTGAGCCACCCATGTTTGAATCCTCGATTCTCGAATTTGGGGACTTTTTCTACGTAGTTCTCAAGGGCGGCGCTCTTTCTAGCGTCGAACGCTGCAGAAGCCTCAGAGTTGGCTTTTTCCTTGGCCTTCCTCAACTCTTCCAACTCAGCCTCCACCTTGGCAAGCGCCTCCTTGGCTAACTTGAGCGATTCCTCGCTCATGTTTGCCCTCTCCTTGGCGTCAGATCTGAGTCGATCAGCAGTCTGAGCCCTCTCATTCTCAGCTTTGGCTCGAGTACTTTCCATCGCGGCTCTCATCGCCTCGAACTCGGCCCTGCTCCTCTCACCTTCAGCTTCCGACTTCAGGGGGCCAATTCTTTCAACGGCATCGTGCTAGTGGCGGCCTAATTCGGCTATCCTTCCAACCATCTGCAAAACATGGAGTTAGGATCATTACATACCAAGAAATATCGTATGCAAACCAAACCAAACAAGGAGTAAAAAAGATCAAGTCACATACCAGAAGGGTCGACTGGGCAGCTAACGCTACAGCTACCAAATCCGACTCTGCTCGAAAGGTGGCCTTGTCAGCCGGCAACGAGACTGAGGCGGCCAAGCTCAATGCTACAGATGGATCCTTCAAGGCAGATGCGTCAGAGGAGATCGGCATGTTTTTGATCTTTGGTTGAACAATGAAAGGAACAACCACATCCGACTCCTCTAGACGAGGCCGTTTGTCAGCAGGGCTCTCCTCTGAGCCGGCCTCTCCCTCGGTGGTACGTTTTTTGCCTCGCTCTTCTTGAATCGACTGTTCTTCGGAAATCTTCTGTTCAGCCTCCTGATCCGACTTGGCCACAACAACTTGAGCTGTCTTTTCTACAATAATGGGTTGTGAAGATTCAATCGGGGCAGGTCCAGAACGGGTGGCCTCGGCTTTCTGTTGTGCGGCCATGCGTTCGACATTTCTTTTTCGCGCCATCTGCGTTAGATTTTCCCCAGCCATACCTTCAGAAAAATTGCCGGGTAAATCTCCTAAATCTATAAAAATATCTCCAAAGGAAAACTCCGCCCGACCTGAAGTGGATGGTGGGTCAGGCTGGTTAAGACCAGCTGCCTCAAACGCTGAGTTTAGATCTTCGTCAACTTCTTCAGCCTCTGCAGCGAACTCTCTCGTTGGTTCAGCAACTACCTTGACCACCGTCTCTGCGTCTTGTTCCGAATCAGAAGCTTCAAAACCAATTTGCCTAAGGGTCTTGAAGCTGGGGAAGATAAGAGCCGTAAGGTGATGTTCGCCGGATGGGATCGGAATGTCGTCCGCGGCCGAGAACGTAGTATAAGTGGGCTCGTACCGCAAGAGTATATGGGCAGCTCTCCCTTGTTTTTGTACGTTTGGACGGCCAAAATACTTGAGTGCAGTCTTAATCTCCACAAGGCTGCGTCGTCAGCCGAGGTCAGAATCTTCTTCAACTTATTCCCTGCAAAAACAAAGGATTAGACTTGAAGAAAAAATCGAATAAAAGAAAGATCAATAAACACAACGAGTTACACGGTAACTTGGTTCACTCCTCTTTCTGGGAACAGGGTTGTAACGACCCAGAAATCCTTTCCTCCACTCGAGCGGAGGAGTGACCGCTCGAGCGGACTTTTGGGATTTCCAGCAATTTTTCAGACGGTCTAAGATGCTGGGAGTTGTGATTCTCCGCCGGCGGGGAGTTTACTTCGGCCGAGCGACTTTGTTGGTCTGTGTGCTCGAGCGCAAGGTTGGGAGCTCGAGCGGGGCACCTGGTTAAGTTTGATTCTGAAGCATGTGGACTTATTTTTGATGTTCTTCTTAGTATATTTGAAATGTTCTTACCTTATTTTGGGATATTGATTGAGATGATAAGACGATGGTAAAGTAAGATTGGACCAAAAACTTTAGTTTGAATAATTCGTTTACGACCAACCGTCACTCGTTTGCCCTTTTCTTTTTCTACACTTTGAATTTGAATGTGAGGTTAGAACCATTGGAAAGTTTACTTTTGGGGCTTCAATTTGAGCACAAGAATGACCTAAAACGGAGTCCGAATGGGAGAGTTACGCATGTTTGAAGTTTCGGGATCTGTGCTGAAAACAGGTCCGCTCGAGCGGGAATTTCTACGCTCGAGCGGAGATTACGGGACAGCAGCTTTTAAACCAGATTTTTGGATCATTTTTCATATATTCTTTTCCCCTCTTCTCTCCTTTCCCCCTAGGACCGAAAACCCTAGGGTTTTGATCCCAAATCCTCACCATTTCTCTTTGTTTTGATCAAGATCTTCCACCAAGAAGTGAAGAAGACAAGAAGATGAACATTTCCAACCGATTTGATTTTGGAATTTCAAAGTGATACTCTTGACCTAGCTTCCTTGCTTTCAATCTTGAGGTAGGAGATCTTATTTGTATTGATTGATGGATTTATGGTATTTTGGGTGTAGATTTATGGTATGTTGTGTATATAACTACAAATCTATAGTTTTGTATATATTATGTCCAATTTGTGATTTGGGGGTTTTGGGTTTATTATGTTAGAGATGCAATTGCTAGATTAAGGTGATGGATTATGAACTTTAGATGGAGAAAATTGGAAGAAGAAGTAATGGTTTGAGGAGTTTGGATTTTTGTCTTGAAACCCTAAGTTGATTAATGGTGATAACTAATGAATTGGCCCAAATTGAAGGTAGAATAAGGAAATTGAGATGTTGAATTGTATATGTATAAATTTAATTAGATTTCTGAGATATTTCGAAATTATGTAAAAATATTAGCGAATGAACTTTGTTATAAACATTAGAATTTATGCTATAATAGAAGGGAAAAATTAAGGAAATAAGGTATTAAGACTATGGATGACATGAACTTGGGTGTGGAATGTTGAAATGAGATTCAAAGATTTAATTTGATTCATGTTGAATTGCCAAATGATGTGTAAATGGGATAAAGAGAAATAAACTAGTTAAAAACGGAATAATGATATGTGACCCGATTTTTATGTGTATTATGAATTGTGTAGGGTCAATTACAGGCGATCACGCGTCTAATCCTTGTGAGTAATAGTACGCTACATGTACATTTTATTTTCCGATAATGATTATGGTATTAACGCTCGTTTCAGGTAAGTGATTTCATTAACATTAAGTTAATCAAATCGATGAATGTTGAGGAAGCTACATACAACGGTATGTTTATGGAACTATTCTGTTCTATTTATATGGTATATTAATCCTCTGGCATCTGTAAGCAATTGGTATCATCTTTGTTAATTATTAGACAACTATTTCGATAGATAAAATGCACATTCTGTTGTCCGCGATAAACAAGTGAAATGTGAGTACTACTACGTCGGATGTATGTTTAACTGCTGCTAATGTTTGTCGTTACTATTAATGTCTGTTTATAACGTTCAGCTTTCTGTCAGTAATGATGTTGTATGTGTATCAATTGGGATTGTTCTGCTCTGTTTATTATTCTGTTTATGGTCTGGCGATATTCAGATGACTTTGGGATGGTTCTGCTCTGTTTATTTATTCTGGTTATACATATTGTCTATTGATCCGTTCCGTTTAAGATTTAGCATGATATGTCTGTTGGTTTCAAAACTTATGATCTTCTACTAGTTCTGTACCCTCACGCTTTATGCGTTCTGTTACGCTTTATGCGTTCTGTTATCTCTGGGCTGATAAGCCGCTCATATGGGCGAAAGGCTATTCTCAGAATGTTGGGATGATGGCTATTACATTATTTGAAAATAGGAACATTTTGAATCCACTGTACAAACTAAACTGCGTTGTTAAGGAAATCGGACTCATGATATTCTGAGTGTAAATAAACATATACTGCAATTATATACTTTATTGTTTGAGTGGAACAGTACATGATTTACGTACTATTATTCACGAGCTTGACTCACTTTATTTTATGTCTGCTTTCAGAGGCACTCAACACGGAGGTCAATCTTAACACGTGGCCCGATACCAGTTGCCAAGCCTTGAGTGTCTAAGCTGTTAGGTGTTAACCGTCCAAGTTTTGGAGTTTTGTTAAGTTTTAAAGTTGTATTTAGTCTGTACCCAAATGTCTATGAGGAAGTTGTATATGTACATAACTATCTTCAGTTACACACCACTGAATAATTATCTCGCATTATGTTACGTCACGGTCTGGCATAGTAGTGATAGCTCAATGGATGTTATTTTACACTATTATATATTATTGAATGCTTCCGCTCGGCCCCGTATATGATATGTATATGAGTTTTGTGTCTGTTATGAATGGGTCATGCCCAAACTTTTAGGGGCGGGTTTGGGGCGTGACAAGTGGTATCAGAGCACGAGTTGCTATCTTACACACGGATCCATTGAGCTGTAGGATGTCTAGAAAAGACTTAGGCCTCATGCATGACATCCTTATTGCATATAAAGAGACTGATAGCAACGGTAAAGGTAATATGTTCACGTTAACAATTATGAATCATGTCTATTGTGCATTCTTTGTGTATATATTGTGATTGATTGTTGTGTAGAGTATGACGGAGATAAGGATAGAGGATTGTCTCGGATTGGTTAGACAAATGAAAAAGGGACATGAGTGGTAAGTTCTGAATCCTTATGCTTTGCCAAGGATGACTCAGGTTTGTTGTGAAGTAAGTTATTCTATGCCTATTAGTAATATTTTGATATATGTGAGATGATTATGACCATTTGAAAGGACTCATGAAATGACTTTTGTATCCTGTTGTATGAAGTTATTTATATGAATTTGGTGCTATTCTATTCTGATTTCGTTTATGTAATGTGTTCTGTAAGTAGTTCCGTTTACGGCATGACATGTTATAGTATGCAATGTTGATGTAAAACTTATTGATTGCTGGTATGGAGCAAAGTGCTGTACGGAACTAAGTGCTACACTTTAGTGGGAGCCACCTCTAGAATCGTGACGAGCCACCTCTTGAGTCCATACACACTTCAGATATTTCGATATATCTGTGCGAAGGCTATCCGGCCGAATGAAGGCCAATCGATAATCTGGGCCAACATGCCGATCTGTTAAAATGGTATAAGTAATTGTGGCACCCTTAATTCCTATGGCCCTCGCCCGGGGGTAACAATACCGTGGCCTATGGCCCTCGCCCGGGGGTAACAATACGTTGTGGTCTTTGGACCTATCTGTTGTGGTCATTGGACCTACCTGTTGTGGTCTTTGGACCTACCTGTTGTGGTCATTGGACCTACCTGTTGTGGTCTTCGGACCTATCTGATCTGATAGTTAGCCATATATGATCTTATGCAAAATTTAAATATGAATATGATTATGAGCATATATCCGAACTGCTTGATTGTCATAAATTGTTCAAACACTAAGTATGAAAGATTTAGTTATGATATAGTGATGTCTTTCTTGTTATGGTATTGTTTGGACCTATGATTTAAAAAGGTATTGTGATATGTATTTTGATAAGTTGTGTTTTGGATAATAGTTGGACCCATGTAAGAAGTGACTTATTCTATTACGTTATGCACGATAATGACATGATATGACAAGCAATCGCTTTCATTTTCTGATACGTTATGTTAAGAATTAAGGGATGATGATCCATGTCTGTAAAAGTATTAAGGGCCCTTGCCCGGGGGTAAAAATACCGTGGTATAAGTATGTTACAAGATATCTCTTGCCATCGACGGTCTTGTACGGGTGGATTATGATCAAGTATAAGTTCTGATTTTTGTTTCTGATTCAAGTATAACTAAGAATCTGTACGAATATGTTTCTATTTATCTGTTCAGTTTATGCTATGTCATAACATGATGTGGATTGATAGTGTCGAATGGGTTCAGTTTACGTGTAATTGGGATTTGGTTGTGAAATCTGTGATTTGTGATATATGAGGGTGGTAAAAAAAAAAAAAGAAAAAGGACAGCTATTGACTACTTCGAAGACAACCTAAATGATCGGTAAGTAGCTAAGCTACTGCAGGAATTCAAATTCTGTTTTTGTATATTAAGTGACTTAAGGTTGAGAAAATCATTCCTGTGAACTATTTTATGTAACTATGCAAATGTTAGAGGTTGTGACATTGTTCTATATCACCTATATGGAAGTTATGATGTGAACTATTTTGCACGATCTCGTGGATTGTGGTGAAAACAAATGGACTTGAGAATATTCTGTTTCCAAATTACAAATTGATTGACTACCACATTGAATTTTGCTACCACGAATTACGTTTTATTAAGAATTATGAATTTTGATGTTATGAAATTAAATTACTCCTTTGTTATACGATTGCATATGTTTTGACACTATAGAATCTGGAAGGATGTGATTCTTATGGTTACTGATTTATGATCCTATGAGCGAACTGGTAGAATTCTGAACGAGGAATAATGGAAACTCTAATTATGTTAGATTGAGCGGATATGGTCTCTAAATTACGTATCGTTTGTTGACCCACTATAATTACAAGTTGCGAATACGAAACTCTGTGATTGATTTGTGTTAGTAAGGGAAAATGTTATACTTTACGGTCATGAGTGATTACTTAAGTAAGATTTTGAATACAATCTCTGACCTTGTTTGATAGCTATAATTATTGTTCAGATTTGAATTTTTAACGGCATGATCAGGTATCTGCAATGGGGATTCTTCTTCCCACTGTTCAAATTTTGTTACAAAGTAGAGAAGGTGGGTTAAATCTACATAATGATGTGATTTTGATATGTTTTCGTAAATGGAAGATGTGGTAACTCTCAAGCAGGCAGAACCTTATTTGATAGGTTTAATTATGAATCTGAGACCAGCATAACTTTTATGTAATCTTCATATGTTTACGAGATTTGAATTTCGGAATGAGTAAACGATTGGATTTTGTCCTATATGTTTAGATGTATGACTATTTATATATACGTTTAAGTCTTCTTACGTATGGAAAGAAAAGGATTGAACAAAAGAGCATAGATCTTCAAGGAAGTAGAGGAGGAAGTGAAGGGTGGTAGAGCTTTTAAAGCTTAAGGTATGTTTGATCGTTTGATTGACTTCTCTTGAAGTTGAGTAGGAACTTCTCTATGTGAGTGTCTTTAAGAAATACTTGTATGAAGGGCTCCACTATTCTATATCTATATATATATATTTTGTTTTTGTTCTCAATGTCAAAGAAATAAAGAGTGGTGATGCCCTTAATTGAAGTGCAAATGAAATTTTGGGGTGAAACCGTACGATGTGAATTGTTTGTAAAATTGAGCTTTGAGCATTCACTAGACGTGGTGCGCTTAGTTGTTAATTGAGAAGTTGTTATAAGCATTGGGATTACTTGGATAGTGTTACTCCTTGCCATTGGAATTTTGATACGTGTAGGTTGATCGAAAATATTTGTGATCCTTTCCTATCCCAAGTGTGGATCTAATTTTGGAGCATTACCGGGTGTGTTTTTGTATATATTTGACCTATTTTCTATTTGGTTTTCTCAAATTTCGAGGACGAAATTTTTGTAAGGAGGGAAGGATGTAACGACCCAGAAATCCTTTCCTCCGCTCGAGCGGAGGAGTGACCGCTCGAGCGGACTTTTGGGATTTCCAGCAATTTTTGAACGATGCGAGATCTTTGGGAGTTGTGATTCTCGCTCGGCGGGGAGTTTACCTTCAGCGACGACTTTGTTGAGTCTGCCGCTCGGCGCAAGGTTGGCGCTTCGGCGGGGCACCTGGTTAAGTTTGATTCTGAAGCATGTGGACTTATTTTTGATGTTCTTCTTAGTATATTTGAAATGTTCTTACCTTATTTTGGGATATTGATTGAGATGATAAGACGATGGTAAAGTAAGATTGGACCAAAAACTTTAGTTTGAATAATTCGTTTACGACCAACCGTCACTCGTTTGCCCTTTTCTTTTCCACTTTGAATTTGAATGTGAGGTTAGAACCATTGGAAAAGTTTACTTTTGGGGCTTCAATTTGAGCACAAGAATGACCTAAAAGGAGTCCGAATGGGAGAGTTACGCATGTTTGAAGTTTCGGATCTGTCTTTGGCAGGTCCGCTCGAGCGGGAATTTCTACGCTCGAGCGGAGATTACGGACAGCAACTTTTAAACCAGATTTTGGATCATTTTCATATATTCTTTTCCCCTCTTCTCTCCTTTCCCCTAGGACCGAAAACCCTAGGGTTTTGATCCCAAATCCTCACCATTTCTCTTTGTTTTGATCAAGATCTTCCACCAAGAAGTGAAGAAGACAAGAAGATGAACATTTCCAACCGATTTGATTTTGGAATTTCAAAGTGATACTCTTGACCTAGCTTCCTTGCTTTCAATCTTGAGGTAGGAGATCTTATTTGTATTGATTGATGGATTTATGGTATTTTGGGTGTAGATTTATGGTATGTTGTGTATATAACTACAAATCTATAGTTTTGTATATATTATGTCCAATTTGTGATTTGGGGGTTTTGGGTTTATTATGTTAGAGATGCAATTGCTAGATTAAGGTGATGGATTATGAACTTTAGATGGAGAAAATTGGAAGAAGAAGTAATGGTTTGAGGAGTTTGGATTTTTGTCTTGAAACCCTAAGTTGATTAATGGTGATAACTAATGAATTGGCCCAAATTGAAGGTAGAATAAGGAAATTGAGATGTTGAATTGTATATGTATAAATTTAATTGGATTTACGATATTTGAAATTATGTAAAAATATTAGCGAATGAACTTTGTTATAAACATTAGAATTTATGCTATAATAGAAGGGAAAAATTAAGGAAATAAGGTATTAAGACTATGGATGACATGAACTTGGGTGTGGAATGTTGAAATGAGATTCAAAGATTTAATTTGATTCATGTTGAATTGCCAAATGATGTGTAAATGGGATAAAGAGAAATAAACTAGTTAAAAACGGAATAATGATATGTGACCCGATTTTTATGTGTATTATGAATTGTGTAGGGTCAATTACAGAGGCGGATCACGCGTCTAACCACTGTGAGTAATAGTACGCTACATGTACATTTTATTTTCTGATAATGATTATGGTATTAACAGCTACGTTACGTGTAAGTGATTTCATTAACATTAAGTTAATCAATCAAGATGAATGTTGAGGAAGCTACATACAACGGTATGTTTATGGAACTATTACATTCTATTTATATGGTATATTAATCCTCGGCATCTGTAAGCAATTGGTATCATCTTTGTTAATTATTAGACAACTATTTCGATAGATAAAATGCACATTACATTGTCGCGATAAACAAGTGAAATGTGAGTACTACTACGTCGGATGTATGTTTAGCTTTGCTAATGTTTGTCGTTACTATTAATGTACATTTATAACGTTCAACTTTACATCGATAATGATGTTGTATGTGTATCAATTGGGATTGTTACGCTCATTTATTATTACATTTATGGTCCAGCGATATTCGAGATGACTTTGGGATGGTTACGCTCTGTTTATTTATTACGGTTATACATATTGTCTATTGATCCGCTCCGCTTAAGATTTAGCATGATATGTCCATTGGTTTCAAAACTTATGATCTTCTACTAGTTACGCACCCTCACGCTTTATGCGTTACATTACGCTTTTATGCGTTCTGTTATCTCTGGTGATAAGCCGATTCATTATATTTGGGCGAAAGGCTATACATGCTGTTGGGATGATGGCTATTACATTATTTGAAAATATGAACATTTTGAATCCTCTGTACATACTAAAGCTGCGTTGTTAAGGAAGCTGGACTCATGATATTTACTGAGTGTAAATAAACATATATACGCAATTATATACTTTATTGTTTGAGTGGAACATTACATGATTTACATACTATTA
Source organism: Camellia lanceoleosa (assembly GCA_025200525.1). NCBI lineage: Eukaryota > Viridiplantae > Streptophyta > Magnoliopsida > Ericales > Theaceae > Camellia > Camellia lanceoleosa. The sequence goes on along the minus strand of JANUSC010000079.1, from coordinate 733,164 downwards.
TTCACCGAGCTTGACTCACTTTATTTTATGTGCATTTACAGAGGCACTCAACACGGAGGTCATTCTTAACCTGTGGCTACCGATACCAGTTGCCAAGCCTTGAGTGTCTAAGCTGTTAGGTGTTAACCGTCCAAGTTTTGGAGTTTTGTTAAGTTTTAAAGTTGTATTTAGTTTGTACCCAAATGTCTATGAGGAAGATGTATATGTACATAACTATCTTGAATACACATCAACGTATAATTATCGCATTATGTTACATCTCACGGTCCTGGCATAGTAGTGATAGCTCAATGGATGTTATTTTACGCTATTATATATTATTGAATGCTTCCGTTCAGGCCCCGTATGATATGTATAACAGGTTTTGTGTCTGTTTGCGAATGGGTCATGCCCAAACTTTTAGGGGCGGGTTTGGGGCGTGACAAGGGTCTAGGCGATCTTTGCCCTCACTGAATTCCCAGTTGCCTCGGACATTGACCATTACATCATCAACTCGTTTTCCAGAACTGGCAAGCATGGTTACCAAGTAATGGTCGGTGTCCTTGGCCCTGAGAAAGTAGTGCCCAAGCTGACCGGAGGATTTGGCTAAAGCGTAGTGCCGAATCGCCGGAATGCCGAGGTTGATCCTAAGGCGCCGGTTCAATTCTACGATTCCCATTATGATTCGAAAGAAATTCACATTGGGTTGGGAAGGAATCAGACCCCAATAGCGAAGGACGGCTCTAAGAAATGGGTGTAGGGGAAAGTGAACTCCGCCCTCTGTAATGGATAGGAGAGGAAAGACGATGATATTTTGGTCCACCCTCTCTATATCAAGGGTATTGTCCGTCACTAGAGATATATGGACATCATCAGGGATAGAAAAATGTCGCCGGAACCTAGAAATACGACCCTTGGAAAGGAGGTCTTTTAAATGCTTAGCCATTCTAGTAAGGACTCAGAGGTATTCTAAATCAAAAATGAACACGGAAAATAGGATTACAAAGAGAAGAGAAGAAAACTTACGAGAGGCAAAGGAGACAAGGAGAGACGGGAAGAAGTTGTAGAAGATGCGAAATAGAGGAGGGATTCCAGCTGGCAATCTAGGAGGCTCGAATATTCAAAAAGTATACATTCGAAGAGACTGAAGTTTCAAATCATAATAAATGCAAAAGATGCACGAATGAGGCGGGAACGTATAATGATGACCAAAAGGTGAAGCCGCCTAATTTATGTTTCTCTTGACTTTTCAAATTCGAAACCAAACACACCAATTAACTGCCATCAATAAAGAGTTTGGAGGGCAATTGTGGGAGCCGAATAATTAGCAGAATCAGAAGCGTGCGCTTTAGAAAACAGGCATTACTCGGCCCTAACCTACACGATTATGAGGCCGAATAACATAAATAGGCCGAGTAACTACTGAACTATGGGTCTGAATAAATAAGCAGATAGTGAGTGTAGACGTCCCCGAACGTCCCAGGAAAATCCCGTTTTGTTCATTGGGCTCACTACAGTTCGGACTCAATATCACAGTTCTGAATCTAATCTCACAAAGTGCAATGCAAGATTGATAAATCACCAAAGAGTCTAAATCTGGCAAATCGTTTTGAAAAACTAATTTTTAGAAAGAAGTGTCAAACATGGATTGTTTTGCCAGATACAGAGTCACCACCTAAATATTTTATTTTGGGAGAATTTAGGAAACCCTAACTTGTGCCTAAGGCCACGTGTCCGTCATCACCAAAGTTGCCTTGGCTCGGGAACTTGGGTACAATTGGGGAAGGTCATGCAATGAGCACACCCGCTCGCTTGATCAAAGATTGGCCATTACTAAACATGATATCGAGTTTTTGAAAACACATGCGTTCTTATTCCGGTTTATTAGCCTAGGATTACTATGTGATGCACACAGCATACAAGTATAGACTAGATCGCCTGAGTTGGAACAAAACATTTCATGTTTGTTTATTTGAAAATGGTTTGATGGTGCTAATCACAAGTAGGCTAAGACGTGAATTTGCCACCCTCAAGTGGGCTTGGAAAACAGGTGATTTGCCACTCTCAAGTGGACTTAAAACTCGCAATCGATGAATTGTTCCAATTCAAATAATCCAACCTTCACCCACAGGCATTCAGGCAGGTATATCACATAATCAGTTAGCCTCATGGCAAGCATGCTATCATGGCAGTCACTCACACACATGCAAGGATGCTAAAGCATAAACACTCATCGAGTACTCCGAGCCAAAGAAAGAAGCTAATTAGAAATCATGCATGAATCCTAACTATGCTGAGATGCCTAATGCAACACATGCATGATGTAACTCAGATAGGCTTGGCTATTCTAAAATGGCATATGAGATGTTACAGATAACATGTATTCAACTTGGAATTGAAATACAATGCAGTTAGTATGATACGTCGAGCCCGGTGCATGCAAGACAGATGAACGGATGCAGATGAACGGATGCTAATTGAAACAAGCCCTAAAACTAACCATCATAAGCTGGTAAATAAAAGGGAGAAAGACGTGGGATTGGAAGACATGCATCACACACACGCACACTTATTACAACAATTGGCCCTCTCGACAGAGTGTCCGAATAAATAATACAACACCAACTAGCTAATCTAAGCTAATCTAATTGAGCTAGTTATTACACAACCAAAATGAATAATAAATTACAGCTAATTATTACACAACTCTAATTAATTAACAAACTAACTAAGTAAGCAATTAAACTAGCATGCAAACTACATGAATGTGGACTGCCTCAGCTCTGCCTTGAATGATAAAGGATGCATGCATGCTCGAGTCACCTTGTTGGAAAATCCATCGCGATGCCCCGGCTTGCCTTTGTTTGTAATTGATTTCAGAAATTTGCACAAAGCTCTAGAGAGATGAAACTCACCCCGGGAAACTGTAGGAAGGCTGCTGACTAGCTTATAGGTATGGGAGACCAACTACCGACCACCTTTTGTGGTGGAAACCAAAGAAGGTGGTCGGCCTGTCAGAAAGCCTGGTCGGTCGACCAGTTTCTTCTCCTGGATTATGTTTTTCTGCAACAAAGGGAAAGAGAGAGGCACGACAAGGTATTTGCAACACATGTGTGCATGACCACTCTCCCTGTCATTGCGTAAGCTCTAGGGAGTGTAGTCCTCGACCTTTGGGCCACCGGTCACGCATTTCGATGCATGATGGCCGAGGAGTCGAATTGCACGACTCAATGTGAAATGAATGCACATACAAGCACCTATAGCCAACAACTCCGTCATAGGTAGTCCAGAGTGTCGGCGACCAGGAATCGATGCATGTTTCGTCACTTTGAGTACAAAACGTCCCTTGTTTCCCATGTTCGGACTAACTCCTATTCCGAACACAATGCAACAAGCAATGGCATGCACAATGCGACTTTAAGTATACAACCTAAATGCTATGCAACTAAGTGATGCAAACATGCAAAGGATGACACTAGCATACACAATGCTATGAACTAACAATGGCATACTCAATGCACGTGGTACTTAGCATACACAATGCACCTAAGAACTAACATACACAATGCAATGATCAATCATGCGACAATGTGGCATACTCAATGCTATGGAATACAATGGCATACTCAATGCAAAAATGGACTTAAACCAAAATGAATGGGCCTCAGCCACACTCAAATCAATGGCCAAACATGATGAAAACAAGACTCCAAAACTCATGCTAGGATACACAATGCAAGGACCTAAGCCTAAGGGCACAAAATGCAACTCTACAAAAGTATTGAAAGGATGAAATATGGCATACAATGACACATGTTCCAGCTCTGAAGTGACATACAAAATGGCTCTGAATCATGCAAACAACTCACACAATGCATGTTGAAAGGCTCAAGTACCGAAGCTAGTGAAGCACATTACACTAGAGGCATGCAAGGCGATGCTCAAATGATGAAACCAACCCCAAACAGACCCTATGCAGGCCCAAAACAGTAGCAAAATGGGTTGGGATGATGGCTTGAACGGCACAAAAGTGAAGCTCATGCAATGGCTTGCAAATAGGGCATAAATGCATAACTCTAAAGAGCACTTAAAGCATGGAAAATATGGAAGTGTAGCACCCCTATAAGCTCTAAAATATCATGCCCAATGATGCCAAAACATGTAAGTAGCTCAAGTTAAGCATGCAAGGGGCCTCCAAACTCAAAGATAGTCAATGCTTTTACACAACAAGTATGCATGGCTAGCACTTTTCGACCAAAAGGCCTCAAGACAGAGCTAAGGCAGCCTAAAATATGAACAAAATCAGTTTGAAGCATGGCCAAAATATGCTAGAATAGAGGGCCAAAACAACATGCATTGTGAGCTAGTGAACATGAGTTATACTACAAGCATATGAAGCATGTGAAGGACTACCAAACCAAGCAAAAATAGAGTCATGGAATGCCAAGAGATGGCCAAAAACCCACTGAAACAAGATCAATACATGCAAGAATAACATGCTCTTTTGATAAGCCATGAAAGGGATTACTCTACACATGCAAGCAAGCAAAGGGGACCAAACCAGCCATGGTCGAGCCTAGGCAGGTCCTAGAAGTCACCAAAAAGTACCTGAACTAGGCCTCCAAATGGTATAAACATATGCTCCTTTGGTAGGCCAAAAATGCTAGTAAACAAGACAACAAGAGAGAGGGTCACCCCTCTCTAATTCAGGCCCTCAAAGCCACATTCTCACTGAAAATCCACTGGATTTCAGTGGTAGGAAGGCCAAGCAAAGACTAACTCGAATGCCTTATGGCATGGCACAAAACAAAGCTAAATAGAGCATGCAAGAGGGTAGATGACCCTCAACACCAAAAGAGCCTTAAACAAACATGAAAAACACTTAAATATGAAGCTTTTTTCAGTTGACAACAAAACTCAAATAAGCATGCAAATGAGGCTAAGAGAAGGATCGAAACAATGCTTAAAAAGAGGGAAAATGAGTTACCCTTGAAGCTCAGCAAAACTAGCAACTTTTCTAGAACAAAACCCAACTTTTACGACCTCTCAAAACCCTCCAGCAACTCAGTAACAAAGGTGGAGGTGTATGGTTATGAGGTGGTGTGCAATAGGCCAAGAACAAAGCACTTTCTAAGCCTAAAATATAGAGACAAAGAAAGAGATATAAGCTTTGCCTTAGAGCAATTTTTTAACCTGGTATAAGGAGAGGGAGGGCCTCTCTTATAGAGTTTCAAAGCCAAAGCTTCTCCAAGAAGCTAAAAACTTGGTTGCAAATCCTTCATACATGTGTATGGAGGATCCAACAGGCCTTCCAAATGGCACACCGGCATGCACTCAGCAGACAAAACAGAGGAAGCCGGGCCGACTGTAGAAGGTGGTCGGCCGACCACTTCCACAGTCACCGATCAGGCAAGTGGTCTCCTGCACGAAAGCTGGTCGGCAGTGCAAATGGTGGTCTCCACTTTGAAAGCAAGCTAGTGGTGTGGTAGGAGACCAAAGAATCTGGGCCCAAAGACCAAGAAAACCAGCTTCCCAATAGGAAAACCAGTTGGCGGGGAAAAAGTGGTCTCCAAGGAGAAAAGGTGGTCTCCCACCCTTGTACCACCTCCCAAACAAGGAAAACAAGGTTCATGCCAAAAATGAACCAACACGGATGCAAAACGAGGGTCTGGGGGGCAAAGCGCGCGACCGGGTGCCCCGAAAACTGGCTGTTGAGCACCAAAAGTGGCATACGGCCACAAAAGTGGTCTCCTGGACCACAGTGTCCCTCTAGACAGAGGAAACAAGGTGTGTTCCAAAAATCGTGCCAAACGGAGAATGTTAAGCGGTCCCAAGCCGAGGCGCGCGGCCGACGGCTCCGAAAATCGGAAACAAGTCTCCAAATGGGAACAGTGGCCTATGACCACGAAAAGTAGTCTACGACCACTAAGAGATGGTCTACAAGACCTCTCCCTCCCTTCGGGAAGATAAAACAAGACCTGGTCCGCAGACCGAGTCAAGGCACAAAAAGTTCCGAGGCTCAGAGAGTAAGGCTTTCGGCTAGAACTCCGAAACTTTAGAACGAGCGCAACATACACCATCACCGAGCGCTCAATCGATGACGTCTGAGTCTTAAGGTCAGTCAAAAATGGATAGTCTACAGTGAGTGGAAAGTGGACCAGGCCCCGAGGCCCTGAAAACGAGTATAAATAAAGGAACAACAGTCAAAGAAAGGTATGTGAGAACTATTAAGCTTAACTTAGAATACAAGTAATCCTGAGTGTAGAGACTGACTTGCACGTCGGAGTGCTAATTCCGGCACCCCCGACCGGAGTGTTTATTCATTTTCAAGTGACTAGCAGAGGATCACGAGCGTCACCCAGGATCAGAAGAATATTTCCAAACCACTTCTCCACAATGGGTGACCTTGCTAAATCTGAAAAATTCCTTCACAAAACCATGGTACCTTGGTGGTGATTTCAATGAAATTAGGAATGTCGGGAAAAGAATAGGAGTTTCATGCAGGGATAGAGGCATGCAAGAGTTTAATGCTTTCATTGATAATTGTGAGGTGGTAGATGTTCCAATGCTAGGTAGAAAATTCACTTGGTGCAATGCTCTTGAGGGGAATAAGTGGAGTAGAATAGATAGGTTTCTTATTAGCCCTGAGTGGTTGGTGAGATTTAAACTTAAACTTTGGGGTCTCCCCAGATCTGTATCTGACCACTGCCCACTTATACTTATGGAGGATAGAAGGGACTGGGGGCCTAAACCAGTCAAATTTCTGAATGCATGACTCTTGCACCCAAATCTGGCTACTATGGTGGAGAGCAATTGAAGAGAATCGTAGCTAAGTGGGTCTGCTGGATTCATTCTGAAGAGGAAATTACAGTCTCTGAAGTTGGCATTAAAAAAAATGGAACCAAGAGATTTATGGTAATGTTGCTAACAAATTAAAAGACTTTGAATCTGCTCTCCATGACCTTGATCTGAAAGCTGAATCAAGGTCTTTGGATGAGGGTGAGTTGATGCTGCAAAGAGAGAAAAGAAATGAAATGTGGACATTGAGTAAGAAGTTGGAATGGAAATGGCTTAAAAAATCTAGGTTGGACTGGAATCTGAAAGGGGATTTGAACACCAGATTTTTTCACGTCATGGCCAGTAGTAGACAAACCAAAAACACTATCAACTCCATCACAGTAGGGGATGTGATATTTGAGGAACCATATTTTGTCAAGAATGAGGTGTGGAATCATTTTTCAAACCTTTTCAAAGATGATTACAAGCAGAGACCAGTCTTAGTAGGGGACTTCAAGAGTGTTAGGCTTAGTGCCTCCTTTCATATGCTTGAAGTAGATTTTTCTAAAGAAGAAATTTGGGTAGCAGTAAGTGATTGTAATGGGAACAAAGCCCCAAGACCAGATGGATTCAATCTGATGTTTTTTCAGAAATATTGGAAGGAGCTCAAAGATGAAGTCCTCTAATTTATGAAAGAATTCCATGCTAGTGGCAGATTGGCCCCAGGATTGAATAGTTCATTCATTACTCTCATCCCAAAGAAGGAGAAAGCTGTAACTCTCAATGAATACAGACCTATAAGTCTGATTGGCTCTATCTACAAAGTACTTTCTAAAGTCCTAACAAATGGACTTAAACAAGTCATGCCTTTGATAATTGGTGATTCACAATCTGCTTTTCTGAGAGGTACAAACATCCTTGATAGAGTCTTGATTGCAAATGAAGTTGTGGATGGTTGGGTCAAATCCAAGAAGGTAGGGCTGCTTTTCAAGTTAGACTTTGAGAAGGCATTTGATTCCGTCAACTGGAATTTCCTTTTTTCAATGTTAACAAATTTTGGGTTTGGCGAAAAATGGATCTCATGGATTCAGAAATGTGTCTCTACTGCTAGAATTTCAATACGTGTCAATGGCTCACCAACCAAGGAGTTTAGCCCCCAGAAATGGCTTAGACAAGGTGACCCCTTATCAACATTCTTATTCAATTTGGTTGTTGAGGCATTAAATATACTCTTCCAGAGACCTATGGAGCTGAGATTGCTAAAATGGGTATCTATTGGGACCAATAATGTGCAGCTATCTCATCTACAATTTATGGATGATTCTCTCTTGTCTTGTGAAGCTGAGCTGTCAGAAGTTCTTAACTTGAAAAGAATCCTTAGGTGGTTTGAAGTGGCATCAAGTCTTAAAATCAACTACCATAGAAGTGTGGTTTGTGGGATTGGCATCTCTAATTCTGTCCTTGCTGAGTTTGCTTCACTCTTGAACTGCAAGACTCAAAAACTCCCAATCAATTATCTAGGATTGCCTTTGGGTGCTAATCCTAGGAGAAAGAAAACTTGGAAACCAGTTGTTGATAAGTTTAAATTGAGACTTGCTGGTTAGAAAATGAGGCTTCTCTCATTTGCAGGTAGATTAACCTTGGTGAAAGCAGTGCTGTCAAGTTTACCTGTGTACTACTTGTCTTTGTTCAGGCTGCCTGAAAGAATTGCTAAGGAGATAGATAAAATTCAAGCCTCATTCTTATGGGAAGGCTCAGATTTGAGGCGAAAAATCCATCTGGTGAAATGGTTAGAGGTAACTAAGAGCATAAAGTAGGATGGGTTGGACATCGGAAGAATCAGAGATGTGAATGTGTGCCTACTCCTAAAGTGGTGGTGGAGATTTACTTCTGAACCAGACTTATTACGGAAAAGGGTTATATGTAGTAAATATCGTTTCCTTGGAGGGAAATGGTTTCCAAATCTTAGTTTAAGCATCATATCCTCTAACATATGGAATGGCATAGTGGCAGCAGTAGAGTCAAATCAGTCTCTTTTACTATATTATGTTAGTAACCTCCAGTTAAGGGTGGGAAATGGTTGTCGAATAAGGTTCTGGTATGATTCTTGGTATGGAACTCTTTGCCTAAAAGATGAGTTCCCTCGGTTATTCAGTTTGTCTTTAGATAAGGAAGGTTTGCTTAAGGACTTTGTGGATATATCTGGCCCCTCAAAGAACTAGTTGTTCACCTTTGGGAGGTCTCTTTTTGATTGGGAAAAGAATGAGCTTCTCAAACTCAATGGCATCTTATCTTCGGCCCCTTCCTTGCATTTAGAGTCCCAGGACAGTGCAGTCTGGAGAGTAGCCAAGCCAGGACAAACTCTTGTATCTGATCTTTACAACCATACCAACATTGTCTATGGAGGTACTGATAGATCTAGTCGACTGGTGTGGATCAAGTATCTCCCTCCCAAAGTGCAATTCTTTGGTTGGCTTGCATGGAAGCACAATATCAAAACTTCTATATTCTTGTAGCGGATTGGGGTTTTGGATAGATCTGCCTCTAGTTGTGCATCTTTTGCAAATCTCAACAGGAAACAATCGAACATGTACTAATCCTTTGTCCTCTCGTGTGGAGAGTCTAGACTAGGCTACTGCAGTAGTGGGGGGATTACTTGGGTAGTTCCTGGCTCTGTTCTTAGTCTGCTACAATAGTGGTCAGGGTACTACTGTAGGAAATCTGAATGGCAAATTTGGTGTGCCATACTGTTGGTGACTCTTTGGTCGATCTGGAAACACATAAATGATTATTTTTTCAAGCTTCCTAACCAAAAAAGCAGGAGTTGCAAGAGCTAATCATCATTAGACTTGCTATCTGGCTAAAAGGAGCTTCCACAGAGTTTCATTTTTCAATTATTGACTTTCTTTATGACATCTCAGGTGTGAGGAATTGTATTCAGGGCTAGCTCTGTAGTGGGGTTGCCTATGGTTGTAGTGGAGTTGATCTGACTTGTTATTTTGCATTGTTGTTTTTGTGATGCCTTGCTCTTGATGGGTTGATCTTCTGCATTGCGAATGGGATGGCTTTGTTGGCCTGGCCTTGAGGTTGTTTTCTCATCAACTTTTAGGTGTGCTAGCATTGTTTGGTCCTTTTCTTTGTTATTTCATATGTATGTTTGGTTTCATCTTTAATAGAGGGTCGTTTGCTGTTCAAAAAAAAAAAAAAAAAAATGTAAAGACAAATAATTTAGGCCTGAAAAAAATTTATTTTTTGAAACAAAAATTTTGATCCCAAAATGATAGAAATTCATTACTAAATATTTAATTTTTTCACTAAAAATATAATAATCACATTTTTATAACAAAATTATTTTTTTCTTAAAAAGTGATTTTGTTAAAAGAGAAGAAAGTCCGCCCAAATAGCCATTCCACTTAGCTTCATCTTCTTTCAATAGTAGATTTTCTATTTAGAATAATGTTTGAGGGCCATAATTTTTGGCATGTTTTGTGCCCAAAATGACGTTGTTTTGGCAGTTTTGAGCCCAAAACGACGTTGTTTTGACAGTTTTGAGCCATTTGAGCCACAAAAATTGTGGCCCTCTACCATTGCCCTTCTATTTATTCTCTGCTCTGCTCTACCTTTCAGCTTCACAAAACCACTGCGACCATTACCGTCAACAAGTGAGCGAAGAGAGAGAGAGAGAGTCCGTAGAAAAAGATAAATCCTATTTCAGATTTGTTTACACACCTCGATTAATCTCGAAACTCACATAAGGTGCCCTTACATGAATTGGACAAATCTCAGTAGAGCCCGTAGGCGTGACTTGAATCTGAAACTTAGAAGAAGCAAAACCAAGCTCTGAGCTGCAACCATTAGGTCAACCCTTGGGGTTAAAAGCAGTACCCTGTTGAATCACCATTTCAATCCAAGAAGAAGAGAAGCTCTTTCAGACACCTGTGAAAACAAACTTTCAACCTCTTCTGCAAGTGTCTTCCTCTACCTCTAACCTCATCTCCCCAACAAACTCCACATCCCAAAGATTTAATTTTCTTTTTTTTCTTTCCTTTTTACACCTACACCCTTAGCGTTGCCAACGAAACCATGACAATCTAATCTCTACTCCAAAAAAAAAAAAAAAAACCTCAATTTTGACCTCAGTTTCACCATTCATTACCCTTAAACCAAACAACAAAATGAAACCACACAGAATTATCACTCGGAATTATTTCTTCTAATTTCGAACAATGCCAACTCAATTAGGCCAGGAACCAAACAAAAACCCATATGGCCATCCCTTTCTGTATATATTTCCATGCAAGCGTAAGACTACTCTCAACTCAACTACTGTCCTGACTACTCAGAGAGAGAGAGAGAGAGAGAGAGGAGCCGTAGAAGTCAAATTAACATGCCTTTAGGTTCAACTTGGCGCCGCCAAACCATCCCTAAACCCATCTGCCCTCTACTTCCTACCATCGTAAGCTTTCTTGTTTCTTGTTTCCTGTTTTTTTTTTTTAATGGCGGTTTTCACATTCTATTTTTCTTGGTACGTAGAATTGTTGATTTATATATACGAATAGATCTAATCACCATGCAATTATTATACATACATAGGCATTGTGTGGGAAGGGCTAAAGTGGCTATTTTAGTCATAAAAGATAAAATAGGCTATTTTAGCCACAAAAAATAAAACATCACATCCAACCTATAATCATTACACTATTCTCTCACAAAAAAAAAAGTCAAAAAAGTCAAAAAGTCAAAAAATCATTCTCAAACCAAGCTTTTTAGCCTAAGCTAAAATAGTCAAAAAAAACTAAAAAGTTAAAAAACCAATCCACTTCCCAAACGGAAGCATAATTACATATATAAAATCATGTCATTTTCTTGGTTTGTTGATTTTACTCATTTTACTGATTCATTGTTGTGACAAAGCTTTGTCCTTTTTTTTTTGTTTTGTTTTTTCTTTGGAAAAAAAATAATTTCAATATCTTTGTCAGAATCAGTGGTAGCACTAAAGAATTTAAGAGCTTTTTTTTTTTTTTTTCTTTTTTCTTTTTTCTGAATTGGTGTATTTCGCACGCCCCCCCCCCCCCCCAATAGAGAAAGAAATCTAGAATTGTATTTAAAATGATTTGAAAGCATGTGTGATGGTATCAACACACAAATTCATAAATATTTTAAAGATGATTTGCTAGATTTTGTTTGGATAATCAATCTTTCAACTATTAAGCATATGTTTTGACTACTGGGCTTCTAACTCTATTAAATTATAGTTGTAATTTTTTTTACATTTATAATTATTATTTTACTAATTAGTACTAAAAAATAAAAATATTTTAACCAGTAGCTAGAATATTTTTCATTTAAATGAATAAGATGGGTTTAACTTCTAAAAAGAAAAAACAGAAACAAGTGTACCACTTGATTTTTGCTTCACAATTTATTGAATTATTTTTCTTACGAAAGAAAATATTATAAATGCAAGCGTGCCAGTAAGGATTAAAAAATCTTTACAGATTAAATTTAAGCCAATTATCAAACAATTATATTGACGGTTCTTTTGCCTCATTGAAGATGACTTCAAAATTGTCAAGTGTAGAGAAAATAAAAATTAAAAAAAGGAGGGAGATGGAGAAAAATGATTGAGTGAACAATCGGGATGATTGAGTGAACAATCACAGTGATTGAATGAATAATCAAACTAACCATTAATTTACCTCTACTCCTATGCTTCGAAAAAGAAATGCATAAAATAAAGTGCAGAAAATTTCCCTGAACTCCTATGTTTCGAAAATGAAGTGTATAAAATAAAATGTAGAAAATTAAGTGCAGAAAATATAAATGACAAGAAAAATAGAAATCAATTGTCTTTGATTTGAGTTCTGGATCATTTGCAATGTAGCAATGAATAGCTATTTATAAGCAAACATTTGTACAAAAAAACTATCTAAAACTACACCCACTCTTCCACCTCCTCCATTTTATACTCCATGATCTTCTATAACTTTCTTCAACCTCCACTTCATACTCCATGTTTTCTACTTTGTTCTTCACTATCTTTTCACATTTCATAACTTTTTATAACCTCTAAATGAGTAGGAGGGTTTCATATATCCTACAATTATATAAATAATAAAATTGCAAATTTATGGTGCCAATACAACCTGAATACAACACTGAAAGAGGTTTGGAAAAAAAAAACCCATCAATTAAAATTTTGAAAATGAAAAGAACCTGCAATTAGTTACTTCCTAATTTGTTGGATATTTATTTATTTATTTATTTTGGTGTGTGTGATTTCTTAAAATGCATGAGGGACTTTCTCTCAACCTCTTATCATTTTTTTTTTTTGTGTGTGTGTGTAATTGAAGGAGACAACGTCATGATAAGTGATGAACCAGGAAACTAAATCAGAATGGGCACTTATTAATTACAACTTAAAATTTTTTTTTCCCCCATAACCAACAATAAGAAGATAATAATAATTTTTGAATTAATATTAAGTACAAAAGCTTAAATAAATTATTACAAAAGTATTTCACATAAAATTTTACAATTAATTTCAAGTAAAATTGAAAAGAAAAGTATTGTATGTAACTAGTGTACTATGGACAATGTAAAAAAGTCATATGTTTAAGTCATAAAATAAATTATATAATGGTAAGATAAATCAAATTTTTACAAAATTTGAGTAAAAATTTCATATAATAATATCACGTCATTATTGACATATGATATCACAAACCAAGAGTAAAACAACATATGAATGGTGAACTTCACATGCAAATATAACTAACACTCTAGTAATTTTTACATATATATAGTGAGATTAATTATATTTGCATATCAATAATGATAGATATTACCTTTATATTGAGATTTTTTCACAAAATTTTTATACATAAAAATATAATTTGTTGTAGTCACTTCATTTTCAATAAAACAATCACTATTGTTTTTATAAATTTAAAAATACACTGAACTTTTTATTCTAAATATTATTTTTGTTTAAAATTTTATTTATATACATATAAAAAAAATTAGGGTAGCACGTGGCCCTTGTAGACACCCCATTTTTGACCGACCTTAAGACTCAGACGTCACCGATTGAGCGCTTGGTGATGTTGCATATCGTGCTCGTCCAGAGGTTTCAGAGTCTCGGCCGTGAGCCCTATCTCCAAACTTCCGGGCTTTTCTATACTTTGCCTCGGTTTTCTCTGTTGCTCTTCCTGAGGGGAGGGAGAGGTCTCGTAGACCATCTCTCAGTGGCCGTGGGCTACATTTCGTGGTCGTAGGCCATTTTGCCCATTTCGAGTCTTGGCCGAGTTTGAGCCGTCAGGCCGAGTGCCTCGGTTCGGGACCGCCTAACCACCTCTGTTTGCTCCGATTTTTGGCATGCATCTTATTTACTCCCTTTTGAGGGACACTGAGGTCCGAGAGACCAACTTCGTGGTCGAACACCACTCTCGGTGCCTAACAGTCAGTTTTCGGGGCCTCGGACTGCGCGTTTCGGCCGCCGAACCTTCATTTTGCATCAGTTTGTGTTCATTTTTTGTAGGGACCTTTGTTTCATCACTAGGAAGGTCATAGAAGGGTGGGAGGCCAGTAATTGTTCCAACAACCAGTTATATTCCATCATCGCCCCCTCGACGCCCGTTTTTCTCACTTCAAAGCCAATGTTGACCACCCTTGGGCCATTTTCTTCAACCCTAACCCCCATATTTGTGATGTACACATCTGGGAGGCCACCAATATTTGGTGGCCGGCCAGTAATTCTATTTGAACCTTTTGAACCCCTCCTAAAAGTGGCCTATTCTCTCTCCTGGTTCACTGTTGCCAATTTTTGACCACAGGGCTGTGTTGAGCATACATGGGAGGCCACCAATCTGTGGTGGCCAGCCACTAATTCCAATTGGCCTTTTTGACCCCTGGCCGGCCGGCCATGGGGGGAGGGGCCGGCCGGCCACCTGCAGCTTCAAAACCTAGCCGGCCTTGCTTCTTAGGGTGAGTACATTACAATTATACACTTCCCTCCCCCCCTAGATTTTGTATCCAGGTGGCCAAATTTTGGGGGGAAACTTGAATGTTTTCCCCCCCATTTTTCTCCCTCTTTCTCCCCCTCATTTGCCTATATAACAGAGCCTCCAGCTTTGGTTTTTTGGTTAGAAAAATTTCCCTTGAGCTCCTATATTACATCTCTCTCTTTCCCTCACTTCAAGCACCAAAACTCTCCAAGTCTAACCCCTTTTCCACACCACCACCTAGCACCACACCACCACCTCCATTCCAGCAGATTGGAAGGCCTTCTTAGAGCTTTGGAGGCACCATTTCTCAAGCCAAAAGTTTGCCAAAGTTTGGTCTTCAAGGGTGAGTACCATTCCCCCCTTTTTTGAGCTTATTTTGTGTCATTTCTTAGCCATTTTTGATTGCTGTTTTGGGCTCCGACCCCAACTGAAAATATCATTTTTTTGAGCTCATTTTTCTGTTTGATTAAGGGTTTTTACTTGTTTGGGACTTCCTACTACTACTTCCTTCTTTGTCCCTTCTTAGGCCCTAATTTTGCATAGTATTTTTGGCCTATTTTTAATATGTTTTGAGGCATAATGTAAACTCTAAATAGGCTTATTTTGAGCCCTTCTTCAACATTGTTGAAGGGATCATCACTGTTTGGGGCCTCCATATATCACTTGCCATTGTATCCATCATTGGGCCTCATTTTTGCATGATTCATTAGCCTATTCTTCTTCTGTTTTTGGACTTTGGTCCGAACTGAAAATGGCCTTATTTTGACCCCCTATTCATGTCTCATTAAGGGTCTTTGGCTGTTTGAGGCACCCTTGGTATACTTTGTGTTTTAGCCTCTTTTTGGCCTTATTTTGCATCGTATTTTGAGCATGCTTGTACACTGTTTTGGCTCTGATCATAAACTGTAAAATGCCATATTTTGGGCCCCTCTTAAACATTTTTGAAGGGCCCTCTTGTGTTTGAAGTCAGCAGCTGCCACTTGTTTCATTACCTCTCTCTTTTTGGCCAATTTTGCATGCTATCTTAGGCCTATTTGTGCTCGCTGTTTGGCCTTGATTAGAACTGGAAACATGCTTGTTTTGGGGCTTCCTTGCCTCTGTGTTTGGGTCTCATGTTCAAATAATGCATGCATTGCATAGCTATAGGTCATTCCTTGAGCCAAATTTCATGTTTCGGGATTGATTCCATGCCTCGGGTGTTGTTTCGCCATGTTTCGGGGCTGTTTTGCATCTCATTTTGCCTCTAAAAATTGCATGTTAGTATGCCATAATCCATGCTTTGCCATGTCATGTTAGAGTGGCATTCGTGCCTTAGGTTCGGTCCTCGGTTTGCGTGCACGGGTGCACGCATTTCGAGTGTCTCATTTCCATCTTATGGCCTCTTGTGTGAGTGTGGCTGAGGTCCACTCATGTTAGTGTAAGTCCATTATGCATTGAGTATGCCATTTCATTCCATAGCATTGTGTATGCTAGGTTGTATATTAGAGCATTGTGTATGCCATGTTGCATCGTGCACTGTGTATGCCATTTCATAACATTGTGCATGTTAGGTTGTATCTTAGTTGCATTTCATGCGTGTCATGCATATTGCATTGTGTTCGGGATAGGAGTTAGCCCGAGCACGGGAAACGAGAGACGTTTCGTATTCCGAGTGACGGAACGTGTCTCAATGCCCCGGTCACCGACACTCCGGATTACCCATGATAGAGTTAGGTTTTGTTAAGTTTTCATGTGCATTCATTCCATATCAAGTTGTGCAATTCGACTCCTCGGCCATCATGCATCGAGATGCGTGATTGGTGGCACGAGGATCGAGGCATGCATACATTTGAAAAAATACATTGCTATGCCCCTTTCCTGCTCTCTGTTGCAGCAAAATCAAGAATCAGCAGTCTTCCGAGGCTTGGCGCGCTTTCCAAGAACAATTGCAAAACAGAGGCTAATTGGGGCATCCCAGTGGATTTCCGCGCAAGGCAGCCTAAACATGCATCATTCATCATCCGGAGCGGAATCAAGGCAGTCCCTGGCTTGCATGCCAGTTTATTGTTTTCTTAGTTAATTTGTTAATTAATTAGGAATTTGTACATATTTGGATTGTATTATTTGGATTGTACTATTCTTTTATTCGGGACTGTATATTTATTCGGACCCTTTGCGCGAGGGCATAATTGTAATAAGTGTGCGTGAGTGTGATGTATGTCTTCCAACCCCACGTCTTTCTCTCCTTTTATTTACCTGCTTATGATGGTTAGATTAGGGCATGTTTCAATTAGCATACAGTATGATAGCATGTTTGCATTCATTCATTTGTTTTGCATGCACCTAAGCCATGCACCATACTAACTGCATTTGTATTTCAATTCCAAGTTGAATACATGTTAGCTGTAGCATTCCATAGGCCATGTTTAGAATAGCCGAGCCTGCTATAGTTTACATTTTTGCATGTGTTGCATTAGGCATTTCTGTATACTTAGGATCATGCATGATTTCTAATGTAGTTTCTGTTTTGGCTTGGAGTACTCGGTGAGTTTTTATGCTTTAGCATCCTTACATGCGTGTGAGTGACTGCCATGAATAGCATGCTTACCATGAGGCTAACTGCTTATGTGATATAACTGCTTGAATGCCTGTGGGTGAAGGTTGGGTTATTTGGATTGGAACAATTCATCAAATGTTTGTTTTAAGCCCACTAGATAATGGCAAAACCATTGTTTTCTAAGCCCACCCGAGGGTGGCAAATCCACGTCTTAGCCTACCTGCGGGTAGCACCATCAAACCATTTTCAAACAAACAAACATGAAATGTTTTGTTCCAAATTAGGCGACTTCGCCTATACTTGTATGTCGCGATCACATAGTAACCTAGGCTAATAACCGGAATAAGAACATACAATGTTTTCAAAAATAGATATCATGGTTAGTAGAGGCGGTCTCGATCGGGCGAAATGGGTGCTCACAAAGTGACCTTCCCCAATCGTACCCAAGTTCCCGAGCCGAGGCAACTTTGGTGATGACGGACACGTGGCTTTAGGCAAACGAGTCAGGGTTTCCTAAATTTTCCAAAAATAAAATATTTAGGTGGCGACTCTGTATCTGGCAAAGCAGTCCATGTTTGGCACTTCTTTTCAAAAAATCTGTTTTCTCAAGACGATTTGCCGGATTTGGACTCTTTGGTTCAAGATTAAGAACCGTGACATTTGAGTCCTTGAATTGTAGTAGACCCGCGAGCGAACGGAACGGGAGGGGGAGTCGTACCCTCCCGGGGCGTTCGGGCACGTCTACAGCCCTCCTAGTCACCATGTGACTCCGCCACTGGTCATGATCGATGTGAATTTATATCGCGAGAAGCCACATTGATACAAGACATTCCCTTAACTTTGTGTCAATCATTGACGAGTTTTCAATTTTTTTGCTCTTTTCTCTTCCCTTCTTTGTTGATGTTTATTTTTGCATATATTTTGCTTTCTACATCAATAAAACTTCTTTTTGTTGATCAAAAAAAAAAAATTTCCTTAACCTCGTCTCAATCATTGCATGAGTTTCCATTTTTTTTTTAATCGTAATTGAAATTGCTTTTAACAGTTGATTAAACAACAACGCCTTAGTTGGTATATATGAATCTTAATGTTGCAAAAACCTACATGCATGATGAGAAACATTCCTTTAACCTCGTGTTAGTTAGTACAAAAGATTTCTAATTTTTGTTGTAATTGAAATTACTTTAACAACCAACAAGGCGACAACACAATGATTGATGCTAATCTTAATGTCGTGAAAAGTTGTCTACATGACGAAAAACGACATTCGAATGCTTTGTCGTCTTTCTCATTAATTTGCATCACATAGACCTATTTTTTCTTGAAAAGGAAAGGAAAGAAAAGGAATTTATAACTTATCTGACATAGATGGCATTCTATAAATTGACAGATAGCAAATAAACATTTTGTTTTTCAAAACTATTGTACACATAATTTTGTTTTTCAATTTTAATAGACCAACATTAAAGAAGCCTATATAACGCTCCATATAAGCCCCACTCAACTCTTTTTCTTCATTGTGAAACATATTTGAGCTATCACACACACACACAAACGTGTGAGTGAGGAAGGGACCAAGAGAGGGAGTTGGATTCAAGAAGGTTTTGGCTTGGAAACTTAAGGAATTGGTGGTGTTGAACAAGACTTCTTAAGAATCAAAAGGATTAAGACTTCTAGGTAAGAATTCAATCTTGCAACCTTGAGATTAAACTACATAGTCCAAGAAACTAAAGAATTTAGCTATATGATGCTAGAATTGAGTTTGAATGAAAGAAAATGGGTCATACCATGCATGCATGTCCATTTCTTCACAAATTGAGCATGATTTCCAAGAATTCCCACATGCATGTCTTGAATTCACTTTGATTGTGGGAAAATATCAAGCTTCATGTTGTTTTGTAACATTTGATCATGTTTTGAAAAGATTGAGTTTAAAGGAATTCATGTCTTGTTCATGGATCATTTATGAATTTTAAGTTGAATTTTGCACAATTAGCAAGCCATTGGGCCTTGATTTCTTGTAATGATCTTTAATTCTTGATGTTTTAAGAGTTTCCATGTATTTTCTCAAGTTTTGGCCCAGAAAAATCAAGTTTTTGGCCTAGAAAAATCAAGTTTTGGTGCTTAAAGATTACGTTTTGAACTTGGAGATCAAATTTGGAAATTCCAGAATTTGCATCTATGGTCGAGCATAGGAGTTCACGCTCGAACGACCACTCTAGGTGCGTGTACTTCCGCTCAAGCGACCTGAAGCCCGCTCGAGCGTGAATTGCATGTGCCCAGACGTTCATATGTTTTGCAGTACGCTCGAGCGACAGAATTCACGCTCGAGCGAGAATCTGAGTCTCACGCTCGAGCGGGGATCGAGCGTCTGTTGAGTGTCAAAAACAAGCAACCAGTATTTTTTCAAAGTTTTCAGATCGCTCTAGCGAGGGAAGTTACGCTCGAGCGAACCCTTGTATTTTGCATGTCCGCTCGAGCGAGGAAAGCCACGCTCGAGTGTGGACCCTGTTTTCAATAAGTTTTGAAAAATGATTTCAAGTACATTTTTGTATCCTCATTCCATCCTAGGTATTCCTAAGCCATGATTAAGACACCATAATGAGGATAATGAGATAGAAACACACCAAAACAAGAAAGGACTAAGTTATCATTTCCGGGTGTGTAATTCAATATACGTTCGTTCTGTAAGTGTGTAGGTCACGCACCTCAAGGAAGTTGAATTGTCCACTTGCAGAGTTGTTATATGTGAGTAATAACTTAATAAAGCTATGTTTAACTTTATATATCTTCTATATAGGAAATAAAATCTGCTGAAAGTAATGCCATGCTTTATACTATGAATGATTGTCCAACAATAGCAAACATTGATGATATTATGCTATGATTCAAATATGCTACAAGTTCCCGGTATTGGAGGTTCCTTATGGAACTGACAAGTTATCTATACCCGGCTGGAGGTTCCTAAATGGAACTGACAAGTTTACAAGTTCCTAGTCCGGAGGTTCCTTTATGGGATTGACAAGTTATCCTTACTCGGTCGGAGGTTCTTTTATAGAACGGACAAGAATGATTTAAGCCACTCTGTATGGGATCTATCAACACTAACGGATGTAATACGCAAGATTAAGCATGAACTCTGATTTTTGTATACATGCTCAGAACTAGAATACGAATGTGAATTTCAGCTTCAGCTACAGTTATGAGACATCATTTATTTACCCCTTTACTTTGTTATTATTCACTGGGCCTTCGCTCACTAGTTATTTATTATGTATGTAGGTGAGCAGGCTTGTGATCAGACTTAAGCTGCCGCCTGGAGTTTTGGTGTTTGCCAGCTATTGTGCCTTCCGTGAAGGTTCCTTTTTGAGATAACCAAGTCATGTTTTGTGGTTGTGTCAATATGGATGTATAAGACTGTTTCTTTTGTTTTATGAACAAGTTCTCCTTTTGTATGTACTTGAAGTGATGCGTAAATACTGTACCTATGACGTCACTTGTATGTTTATAAAGTTTAAGATTTTCAGTTCCATGTATGTCTGCACAGTTCGATGGACTTTGTATATTTCTTTGTGTAATTACTCCCACAGCCCCTAATCTCAAGTCAACTTTTAAGAGGCCTTTGGTAATCCAAGGATTACTGGCCGATTACGACGCTAAACCTTTGAGGGCGGGTTTGGGTTGTGACATGCATACATATTGGGTATATAAAACACATATCTAAATTTTTTTCCTCCTAATGCTTGTCGTACCCTAGATGTACCTACTACCTCAATCAAAATAATATTTTCTTCTAATATAGAGGTAAAATTAGTTTCATTGGACTTCCTTTTTTCCCTTTTTTTATATGCATAGCACGATTTTCAAGTTATTTAATATAATGATATTTAATTTTGATTTATACCTTTACTTTTGGCATTAAATGTGAATTGTAGGTCGTATCTTAACCAACTAAACTATTTAACTAATTTTTGCATTATTTCAAATTAAATTTTTTTTTTACAAACATATCCAACCAGACCGTGGACGCACTCCGCATGAGGGCCTCACCCCACAGTTCGGACTCAATTTGTCACGGTTCTTAATTTGAACCAAAGAGTCCAAATCCGGCAAATCGTTTTGAGAAAACAGATTTTTAGAAAAGAAGTGCCAAATATGGACTGCTTTGCCAGATACAGAGTCGCCACCTAAATATTTTTTAATGGGGAAATTTAGGAAACCTTGACTCGTTTGCCTAAGGCCACGTGTCTGTCATCGCCAAAGTTGCCTCGGCTCGGGAACTTGGGTATGATTGGGGAAGGTCAGCTATGAGCACCCCCTCTCGCCCGATCCGAAGATCGGCCTCTACTAACCATGATATCTCATTTTTGAAGACACATGCGTTCTTATTCCGATTAATTAGCTAGAATTACTATGTGATGCGCATAGCAAAACAAGTATAGACTAGATCGCCTAATTTGGAACAAAGCATTGCATATCCGTTCATTTGGAAAATGATTTGAGATTTGCTACTCGCAAGTAGGCTAAAACACGGATTTCAATGAGTTGTCCCAACTCAAACAATCCAACCTTCACCCACAGGCATTCAGGCAATTATATCACATAAGCACATGGCCTCATGGTAAACATGCTATCATGGCAACACCCACACTCACGTAAGGATGCTAAAACATAAATGCTTACCGAGTACTCCAAGCCAAAATAAAAACTAGTTAGTAATCATATGCATGATCCTAGTTCATGTTAAGATGGCTAATGTAACACATGCAAGATGAAACTATGATAGGCTCGGCTATTCTAAGATGGCATATGATGATGCTACAACTAACACGTATTCAACTTGGAATTGAAATACAATGCAGTTAGTATGATACGCCGAGCCCGGTGCATGCAAAACAAATGTATGGATGCACGCATGCATAGCATAAGGTATGCTAATTTAAATATGCCCCAGTCTAACCATCATAAGCGGGTAAATAAAAGGGAAGAAAGACGTGGGATTGGAAGACATGCACACACTCACACACACTTATTACACAGTCGCTCTCACTCGAAGGGTCCGAATAAATGTTACAGAATAAATAAATAACTAACTACTCTACCTAATTAAATATTAGAAAACTTCTAATTTAATTAGCAAAGTAAATGTAGAAGGAAGGTGGCCGCAGCCCTGCCTCAAAATGTTTGGATGATGCATGCTTGGCTCATCTCGCCCGGAAACTCGTTGTCATAGCACTGTTGCCTCCGTTTACACTGCCTTGCCCTTCTGAAAATTATGAAAGTCTCCAGACCCCTTCTGAATAACTCCCTGAGTGCGTTGGAATGTCACCGGCTAGAGAGATAGGTCACTGGCCATGGGAAAAGTCTTATCAGCCAAAACTTATGCCATCGGCCAGCCACTGATGGTCGGTCGGCACTTCAAGTGGCCGGCCGGCCATTTCTTGCTGCAGAATCCTGCAGTTGACAGCAACAGAGGGCAAAGAGTGTATGGCATGGAATTTTCAAGCAAATGTAAGCATGGCCACACTCCCTATCATGTAATGGATTCAAGGGAGCATGACCCTCGACCCTCGGGCCATCAATTATGCATGATGGCCTAAGAAGCCAAGTTTGCCATTCAATGTAAAATGCATGCAACAATCAAATGAAAGCTAACGCTCTATCATGTTGAGATCAAAGGCATCGGCGACCGAGGAGTGAGACGTGTTTCGTCACTTTGAGTACGAACACTTCTCAATCCTCATGCTTAGTTTGACACCCCAAACCAAGCAATGCAATGCATGTATGCAAATATGGCTAAAAAATGCAACATGAGGCTAAGATGCAAAGCGTGCTGTAGACATCCCATTTTTGACCGCCCTTAAGACTTGGGCACTACTGATGGTTTACTTGTTGGAGAAAGGTATACAGTGCACAGGTTCAGTTTCTTCGGCAAGGATAGAGGCAAATCTCAACTTCATACCCCATTGTGGACCAAAATTATTGTTTAATGGTTTTTATACCTTAAAACCCTCTCTTTCAAAACATTTTTGAAATAAAATTCCCACGATGTTCCGACGCAGATTTCGGTAAATGTTGCGCTTTCCGGTAAACCGAGCAAGGACAAAGGGGAGATGAATGAAAGAGAGATGAAATCTTTGAAAAATCTTTCAAAACACCTTACTTAGGGGTTTGAAGTTGAAGAAAAGAGGAGAAGAGGGGAGAAAACTAGTTTGGGAGTGGTTCAAAGATGAATCTGGAAGGAGAAAAGTCTGCTGCTTCCCGAAACGGGCGTAACTCTTTGTACAAGAGGAATTAAAATATGGGGCCACCACCATTGGAAACCTTACTTCCGGGGCTTCATTTTGCACTCAAGAATCTCCTAAGTCCAAATCCGGGGGGAGGAGATATGGTTGGTTGAAGTCCGGTTGGACCGAATCTGCGCGGCTTTACGGAAACTGGCATAACTTTTTCTACAGAAGGAATTTTGATGCAAGGTTTGCGCCATTGGAAATATAACTTCCGGGGCTTCAATCTAGACTTCCAACGGCACTTTGTGACCTCATTAGCCACCCATCGGCACTCTATTTATCCGACCGGCACAAAAGATTGCCAGCCGGCCAAAAGTGCCCAGAACTCAGATTTTTGACAGATATTTATCAATACACTGTGGCAGATATTTTCAATTGGGATATTTCGACCAAAATCTCTTATTTTGACATATATAGGGCCTTATATCTCATATGTTTAGGGTGAGAACAAAAAGTGAAGTTTTGGGAGCTTCACCCAAAAACCTCTCTCTCTAGAAATTTCAAAGCAAAATTTCAGCCCTCTTCCTCTTCCTTGGTGTAGGTTGGATTTTTTTTGGAGCAAAAAACCAGATATAGACATACATATCTGATATATACACCTATATCCCTCCATCTCTCACTATATCTCTTCCATTCAACCATTAAACACCCTTGTTCTTGGGACTTTTCTTCATCACTATCAAGCATCCCCATCACCACTCCATTTCCAGCAGTAAGGAGAGGTTCTCAGAGGCTTAGAAGCAACATTCCTCAAGCCAAGAGGTAGAAAAGAAAAGGTCTACAAGGGTAAGTCTCCATTTCCCTCTTTTGTAGCATTTTCTTGCTTCATTTCTTAAGCCTATTTTATCACTGTTTTAGGCTCCGACCCTAACTGAAAGGGTCACTCTTTTGAGCTTATCTTCATGTTTGTTTAAGGGCTCAACCCTGTTTGAGCCCTCCATTTGGCACTTGCTTCAATATCATCTTATATGCCATTTTCTTGCATGAAATTTCTAGCCTATGAGTGATCTGTTTTCGAGCATAATGTAAACTGTAAGTGGGCCTATTTTGAGCCCCTATTCAACATTGAAGAAGAGCTCAATCCTTTTTGGGTCACTTATCTTGCACTTGCTTCATAATCTCTTCTATTTACCGTAATTTTGCATGATTTGTTTGGCCTACATGTAAATTGTTTTGGAGCATGTAATGAACTGAAGTTAGGCTTATTTTGAGTCTCTCTACAACATTGTAGAAGGGACCACCACTGTTGGGGGCCTCCATGTTGTGCTTACCATTATACCCCTCTTGGCCCCCATTTTTGCATGCTTTGTTAGCCTATCTTGCTTCTGTTTTTGGGCCATCATCAGAACTAGAATGGGTCTTATTTTGACCCTCTCTCCATGTCCCATGAAGGGTCTTTTGCTGTTTGATGCATGTTTTGTATACCTCATATTATAGCCTTTGTTGGCTTCAATCTCGCATGGCATTTCGAGCATGTTTTCATGCTGATTTGGGGGTTGTCATAAACTGTAAATGTGCATATTTTTGGTCCCTCTTCAGTGTTGTAGAAGGGAATTTTTCCATTCGGGCTTTGCATGTATCACTTACTTCATAGCCTCCCTTGTGGAGCCATTTTTTTATGCCATGTTAGCCCCATTTGTGATTGCTGTTTGCCCATGTTTTGTACTGTAAAAATGTGAGTTATGGGGCTGCCTTGCTTCTTCCTTTTCATGTCATGTATCAATTATGCATTTTTGGTGTAGCTATAGGCCATTTCAGGTGCCAAAATTCATGTTTCGGGATCATTCCATGCATCGGGTACACTTTGGCCATGTTTCAGGACTGTTTTGCCCCACATTTCAGTGCTGAAATTCATTTGCATGTTTGCATATCATATTTTCATGCCATTTCATCGCGTATGCCATTGCCTCGGTTTGCGTGCCCGTGTGCACGCATTTCGAGGCATCTCATTTTTCATCTCTCGGCCTCTTATGTGAGTGTGGCTGAGGCTCTCTCATGTTAGTGTAAGCCCATATTGTATTGTTTATGTCATTTTAGCATCATTGCATTCCGTATGCCATTGCCTCGGTTTATGCGTGTCTGCAGCACGCATTTCGAGGCACTTCACTTTTATCCGATGGCCTCCTATGTGAGTGTGGCAGAGGCCCACTTGTGTTGGTGTAAGTCCATGTTGCATTGTGTATGCCATGTTTCAATGCGTTGTGCATGTTATGTTGTTAGCGTTGTGTATGCCATGTATTTGCATTGCATGTTTGTATGTTAGCTTGCATGCTTAGGTTGCATGTGCATTGTTGTGCATTGCCTTGCCTCTTGATCAACCATGATTGAGGTTGGGTCCCTTGTATGTTTGGTGTGCATTACATTTGATATTAAAATGCACACTTGACTCTTTGGCCATCATGCATGGAAATGCGCAATTGGTGGCCCGAGAATCGAGGCACATCCTCCTTTGAGTCACAAACATGATAAGGAATGTGTTTGGTGCATACATTGCTTGAATTGAGCTGCCATGCAAGTTTTTCCCTCTACTGCTGTGAGTTGCAGGTTCTGCATGAATTCATTGCCGGCCGGCAGTATTTAGTGCCGACCGGTAGTCAATCAATGGCCGGTGGATATATTTTGTGCCGATGGCTACATCCTAGTGCCGGTGGTCATTTCCTCCAGACGGTGGGATTCTCCAGTGTCCAGAGAGGCATCCTTGAGACTTTGGCAGATTTCAGAGGAACAAAGCAGGGAAAACAGAGGCAATCTAGGCATGGCAGTGCAATTCCGAGCAAGGCCCGAGCACGTGCCGCATTTGGCTCTCCTCCCGAGGCGGTTTACTATTTTTCTTAGTTTAGTTAGTTTGTCAACTAATTAGGCTATTTGTAATATTTAATTAGCTTGCGTAGTTAATTATTTGTATTATTCTTTTGGTCCCTCCGAGCGAGGGCAAATCTGTAATAAGTGTGGGTGAGTGGTGTGTATGTCTTCCAACCCCACTTCTTTCTCCCTTTTATTTACCTCGCTATGATGGTAGATTAGGGCACGCTTATTTTAGCATACCTTATGCAATGCATGCGGCATCCATGCATTTGTTGATATGCATCGCTCGGACATCATACAAACTGCATTGTATTTTCAATTCTAAATTGAATACGTGCATCGAATAAAGTGCATTTCACATGCCATCTTTAAGGTTAGCCGAGCCTACTCTAAATTGCATCTTAGCCTGTGTTGCATTAGCCGTTTAACATGAACTAGGACATGCATGTTTGCTAACTAGTTTGCTGTTTTTCATTTGGGCACGGAGTACGATGTAAGTATTTTACGCTTTAGCATACCACATGCGTGTGAATGTTGCCATGACAGTATGCTTACCATGCGGCTAAGTGCTTATGTGAGATAAACTGCTTGAATGCCTGTGGGTGGAGGTTGGGTTGCTTGAGTTGGAAAACTCATTGAAATCCGTGTTTTAGCCTACTTGCGAGTAGCAAAATTCTAAAGCATTTTCAAAACAAACGGATATGCAATGTTTATTTCCAAATTAGGCAATCTAGTCTATACTTGTTTGTTGTGCGCATAACATAGTAATTCTAGGCTAATAATTGGAATAAGAGCATGTAATGTTTTCAAAATCGGATATCACGGTTAGTAGAGGCCGGTCTTTGGACCGGCGAAGGGTGCTCATAGTGACCTTCCCGATCGTATCTAAGCTCCCGAGCCAAGACAACTTTGGTGATGACGGACACGTGGCCTTCTTCGCACCGAGTCGTGGTTTCCTAAATTTCCCATTTTAAAATATTTAGGTGGCGACTCAGACCGCAAAGCAGTCCATGTTTGGCACTACTTTTTCAAAATCTGTTTTTCTTCAAAACGATTTGCCGGATTTGGACTCTTTGGTTCAAGATTAAGAACCGTGACAATCGAGTCCGAACTGTAGTGACCCCAATATGAACGGAACGGGACTTAACCCTCCCAGGGCGTTCGGGGACGTCTACACGTGCTAAATGCAATGTATCCTAAGCATGCAAGCTAAGTTAATGCGACATAAACTTGCCAAATATGCATACGAGTATATGAGAGGCAATTAGCTAAACACTATGCAAACATGCAAGTATGATACTATGCAAGCATAAACCCAAAGCAATGCAACATGATCATGCAATGGTGGGCCTAAACCACAAAGGGCAGACCTCAGCCCACTCCAAAAACAGTGACCAAAAGTGCCCGATATGATGGACAAGTGCTCGTGTAAACATGCATACCAATGAGCCTAAGACTAAAGCATGAAAAGGAACATTCTATCACAACTATCATGACCACACATGGCATGAATCAAACAACCAAAAAAACAAAGTTTCAACATGCAAAATAAGCCCCCAAAACCCACTGATATGGTTGCCTAAAGCTTCAAACGCCTAAGCATGCACGATGACCCTTTTTCAAGGCACAACAAAACAACTCTTCAAGGCATGAAAGGGATGATAAGTGTAAGCATTCAAGCATGGTTTATGGACTGAAACATGGTCCCTAATGATTTCAAATCATGAGAATAAGCTAGGCTAAGCATGCTAGAGACCCACATGCTCAAGGCTCACAAGCCAAAATGCAAAGAGGCTACCCTAAACATGGCAAATATGACTAAAACAGCACCCAATAGTCCTTGATCATGGCAAAATAATGCTAAGACCTTCATAAAGTTAAGCTAGAACATGCAAGAATCATGGCCTAAATGCATGGCATACTTCTAAGCAAAATGAAGGAATGCAAGGCAATTATACTATGCATGCAAGGGGCCACAAATCTGACCAAAAACAGAGGCAACATATGACCAAATAACATCCAAAAACTTCTGAAATGGGGCCAAAGACAACCAAGCATACATGCTACCCTTATGAGCCAAAATGAGGGCAAAAAAAAAGACAAAGGAAGAGGGGTGTCCCTCCCCTATGCAAGACCTCAAGACTCCTTCTGCACAACTAAAAATCCACTGGATTTCAGTGGTGAGAAGTTCAACACACAAAGGCAACCAAAGCTTAACAAAGGAAGCACAAAAAGGGCCAAACAAGGCCTAAGAGGGGGAGGTTGACCCCCAACACCAAAACAACCTTAATGAAGTATCTCAAGCATGCAAATACAAGACTTTTTTCAGTTATACACAAAGTCTAAAACAGTAAGAAAGATAGGCAAAAGTCTAGTGCAAGATTGGGGAATCTAAAGTAAGAGTGTTACCCTTGAAGAAACCTTGAAGAACAGCAAGGTCAGCCACCTTCCTCTGATCAAAATCAGTCCAAAACCTCAAGAACAAACCCTCAATGCCTCTCAAAGTCAAAGTATGGTGTAGTAGTGTGTGTTTGTGTGCAAAACTAAGGATAAAATGCACTTTAAGGCCCTCAAACACACACAAATGATGAGAGAGAGGGAGATATAGAGAGAGAAGGTGTATCATAGATGTATATATGTATATTGCTCTGGTTTTTGCTCAACCAAGACAAAGGAAGGGGGAGGCTTCTTATATAGACAAAGGAAAAGCTCCAAGCTTCTTAGAGAAGCTATTGCAAAAAGGTCAAAAGAACCAAGCTTCCAATGGAAGCTATCCCAGAGGTGCAAGCTTCTTGAGGAAGCCAAGACAAGGGGTCAAAGCTTCCTCAAGAAGCTTTGAGCAAAGGATGCAAAAAAAAGGGGTCAAAGGTGGAAAACAACCACATATATGCACGGCGGCAGGTCTTGTGCATTCCAGCTGGCACAGCTGGCATGCACCATGCCTGAAAAAGGCAAAAAGGTGGTACCGGCCAGAAAAGGAGGCCATCGGCCAAACATATGGTCGGCCGGCCACACCAAATGCCGACAAGCCAATGGTATATTTCACCAATGGTCAGTAGCCTCAAAACACGGCCGATGGCCTCAAGCCATGGCTGGTAGGTGTCAGGGGTAGATAACAAGCTACTCTCTACCCTCAGAAACAAAAACACAAGTGTTTGGTGCAAAACCAAACACAGAACAGTCGAGTTGAGAGCTCCTGAAGCAAGGCGCGTAGCCGAGACCTCCGGGAACTCAAAACGAAACACGAATATGGGTAATCACCAAGTGTTCCAGCGGTGATGTCCAAGTCTTGAGGACGGTCAAAAATGGGGTGTCTACACGTACTTGTACCTTATATATATATATATATTACTATATTGACGTACATGTATCATATTAGTACCAATACTTTCATAACCGACTTCTCATCACCAACACCGGCCACCCCCACCTTCCACTACCAATATTGCAATGACCATGTCTAACAATCACCTTTAACCACCACTTCTTCCACCATTGATAGCCACTTTTCACAGCCATTTTTTATCAAAAACCACATTCAGCCACTACCTCTGGTGGCCATTACTACTTTCAACCACCATTTTCAACCTTCAAGTATAACTCCGATAGCCGGTAACCAACAACCACTTCTAGCCAACCCTCTTAACTTATTTTCAAAACAAAATTTGAAAATACACATGTATCAAATATATTTTTATTTTTATTTTTTAAACATGTTAACAAAAAATAGTAAATTGTAAACATTATCACATACAATTTTTTTTAGTCTAAAAAAAATCCGTTACTAATTAACGTTGGTGTTCTATATGATGTAGGGTATCCGGGCAAGGAAGACTATTTCTTTGGAGATGCATCCTCGGCATGAGGTAAATAGTTCAATAAATAACTTCTACTACCATCCAAATCTTGATGCGATGAACCAATTTGGCACTTACATCTCTCCTCTTCCTCCTTTTTCGTTTCCTCCTCAAAATAACACCATGCTTAACTTTCCGATGAACTTCCCTGGTGGCGGAAATGGTAGTGGCAGCAGTAGCAACTGCTGTTGCGGTGGCAACTGCGGCAACGGTGGCAGCTGCAGTGGTGGTGGTGGCGACGAGATGGTAACGGACTTTTCAAATCTCCAACAACCACTAAGCTTTCAATCGATGAATACCCTCCATCCTAGTTACTTCTGGCTATCAAGACATGGTTGTTCTTATTAAGCAACAGTGACTCTTCTTATATTACCTAGTAGAACTATATAGCGTTATATCTATCCTTCAGCATGTTTGAATCAAAGTAAATAAAGTTGTGTAACTTAATGGGGTGTTATAAAAACCATATAACCCTTATTTTGTTGGATCATGTAATACTATATACATATGATGCTTTTTCATATATGCAAGTTAGATTTTGAATTTGGTAATTTGGTATTAGTTTTTTTTTTTTTTTTTTTATCAGCAAAGAAAAACTTTATTGATGAAAAGCATACAGAGTATGGAAAGAACATCAATAAATGGGAGAGTGCAGAGAGCATCACAGTGACCCATCAAGATCCCGACCAGGTTAGCACCAAGATGAACACGAAATCATCTGCTAGCACATGCTCCAAGCTCCAAGTGGGTGAGAAACCAACATAAAGAGCAAAAAGAAAAACACCAAAAACAAGAAACAAAAGACAAGATCAGTAGCAGAAAAGAACATCAGCACAAGGCTTGCAGCTAGTTTTCAGCCCATACACCAAACAACATAGCAGCCAAATTCACCAAGAGTATGCAACCACCAAACTATAGCAGACCAGCAGCCTAGCAGCATAACAACCAGAAAGGCATAACAGACCAACAATTCCATACCATTCCACATACAGCAACAGGCAAATAGTTAATAATACATTATCTATATAGCAGAAAGTCACAATCAGTAGCAGATCAAAAAAATTCCCATGTCACACCTTTCTCAGCAGCCCAGGAATCCTTAGACTATACAATATCAGCCCTTTACCCCACATAGTGATTCCCAATCTCAAGTTGAGAAATTCAACCCATAGAGCTATCCTAACTTATAGCAGCTCCACCATCTCTATTCACTAACAACAAACCAATTGCAGTCTAACTGATATACCCATTAACAGTAGAGCCTCCACAAAACACAATCAAAGCTAGAACAAAATCTGACCAAGAGCAACCTAGTAGACAAAATAATAGCAACCAAACAGAATCTGACCAAGAGCAACCTAACAGAACAGAAGAGCAATACAGAGTAGCAGGGGCAACTATAAAGCAATACACCTTACACAAGTCCAATGTAGCAGTCCACTGCTGAGGGAATCAATCCACTGTTGAGCAAAACATTCTAACAAAACATAACAACCACCATAGCAGTCCAATGTACTCCCTTATGTAGTCCTGATAATCACATCCAACATACAACTACTATGCTCTCCAAATCCACCATATTCAGACTGAGGCATGATTCCTATAGCCCAGACACCTTCTCACCTAATTGAGGCTGTGGATCAGATCATAGACAGAGTAATCCAAAGTAAATGCTGACTTGACCCACATTCCAATTTTGACCTTAATGTTTTCACATAAGGCATCAAAAGTGGGCTGCACCCCATTGAACACACAATCATTCCTTTGTTTCCAGATTGACCATAAAATAGCTAAAGGAACTACACTCCATATCTTCCTTACCATCTTACTATGCCTACACCCAACCCACCAATCTAGCAAGCCCTGAACTGAACCTGGTAAAACCCATTGTAGAATTTGGTATTAGTTTTGCATGATTATGGGGTTTGGTTATTGACTATTTTGGTGTTGACGCTAGTAAAATGTCAAAGTTAAAGTTAGTTAACAATTCATTATACTATTTTATTATGTTTTAAAATATGTTGGTTATGTCTAGGGTGATCCAAGGTAAAAAAATTTACTAAGGCCACTTGATATTTAAATGTTAACTAGTGGTAGTGCACGTGTGTTTTTTTTCTCTCCCAAACATTCATGTAACATATTATATATTCTATAATGCCCTTGAAAAAAATAGAACAAGACAACCATTCATAAGATCCAAAAACATAAATGAAACTTTATATTTTCATACATCAGAGTCTTCTTTACACATGATATTACATGCTAGTAACAAGGTAAATGCCCTACGGGCTTACAGCTTTCCAAGTTATCACTTGGTTACAACAAAAGAAGAGTTCTAATTCTATACACAAAAAGCCCTCGGCTTAGATTTATATTTAACACAAAATTAAATAACAAGACGGAGTCTTTAACCCCTAAACCTCTCAAACTAAGATCTTGGAGGCAGCATATCACCTGTACCTGAAAAAAAATGTCCCAAGTAGGGTGAGCCAATGCCCAGTAGAGATATGCTAAACAGTATATGAGAATTAACTAAAACAATAGCATCCGATAAATGTTTAACACATGTAAACTACGTACATCCTTTCCATAACTAATCAACATTCACATCCATATTCCAAACCACTTTCATTTATATATCCAAACCAATTCATTAACATAGATCATTATTACCCGAACAATTCAAGATGAGGCTACAACTCATTAATAACACTTCAATCATAAACATCATTCAAACAATTCCATTTTCTTGCCATTTTAGGGAACTACGTCCGAGAGAACCGGCACCCAAATATATATAAGATTTCGGGACTTTCACCCTGGACACTCCGGCCAACTTAGTTATCAATGGAGTCCATTCCCTATTTCCTCCCAAACAATGAAGTCCATCTCCTATCTCCTCCTAAACAAAAATACATATACAATGTATTTAAACACGTTGTCATATATAATGACCAATTCAATCACATATTCAATGTTTATATCAAACCGTCATATTCAATGACGTATTCCAATTGATTAGTTTCAATTCACCTAATCATCATGCAGTTTCTACAACAATCATGGCTATCCTCCACCGATAGTCCAAAACAGATATATCTAGACAGATAAATAACTTTATCAACAGATAATTTATCACATTTTCCATAGGTGAGTGATTCATCAATCCAACCACACCATTTAGTCACAATTTCCTCCAATTTCACAATTCCCAAACCAATTTCATATTTCCACAATTGATTTCATTATTTAAACAAGTAATTCATTTAATCCCAATTAGGGCATTTTTTCCTTTTCTCAAAAATTGTACCCAAGGCCAAATTTCATCAATTATATACAAGAGAGCCCAAACTCAAGACCTCACATACACAATGAACCCAAAATTAGAAAACCCCTCTTTTATAATTTCAAACTCAAACCCTAGCTTCACCCAAATTTTTCAAATCCCACCATTTATACAAAATGACCAATATCTATGTTAAAACGCATATAGGAGAGTAGAATATCCCTACCTCAAATGGAAAAGCTCAAAGGAGAAGAAGGAGAAACTTGAAAGTACTCCAAATCCAAACTTTTTCAAATCAAAAGATAGCCCACGCGATACTCTAGCTTTTTAACAAAGGAAGTAGGGTAGAATGACCCTAGATCAAGAGTATTTGTAGAGAGAATGGGTATTTTAGAGAGAAAGGCTGGTGATTTAGGGTTTTGGAAGAAAAAGAGGTTAAAAAATTGTGTATTTCATCTCTGTTGCGAACTGATATATACGAGGCTCGCTCGCGCGAAGGAGTTGTCGCTCGAGCGACCAGACACAACAAAGGACCTCGCTCGAGTGCAAGAAGCCTCACTCGAGCGAACAATAAGAAGCTTCAGGTCTGCAACCAACGCAAACGCTCGAGCGCAAGAGTTCTCGCTTGAGCAAAGGAACCAATAACATAGGGCTCGCTCAAGCGCAAGAAAGCTCGCTCGAGCGAAGAATACCAACCCCAGGTCTTACAGAGACGCAGACACATCCCAAAACTCAAATACAAAGAATTAAAGGATGGAAACAAGATACAGACAACAACATATAACCACTAAACCCAAGTCTGGAGACAATGAAAGTCGGAGAAAAACCTGGATCACTATATATTCATACATTTCATTGTGATATTTGATAATGTTTTAAAATGTGTTGGTTAAGACAAGGGCGGCTCAAGGCAAAAAAAAAATTAGCTAGGCCTTTTGCTATTCAAATATTAACTCGTAGTGGTGCATGTTTGTTGCACGTTTTTTTTTTTTTTTTTTTCAAATATTAATATAACATATTATCTATTCATACGTTTCATTATGATATTTGATAATGTTTTAAAATGTGTTGGTTATGACCATAGATGGCATTGAAACCTTTTGCTATTTAAATATTAACTAGTGGTGGTGTATTGTATGTTTGCTAATCGTGATTTTTAATTAATTAATTATGTGTTAATTCTAATTGAATAAAGTGCCTAGTAATTTAATATGTGCATATCTATCCAAATTAGAAAATTACCTATTAAGGTTACAACTTTGAAATTGAAATCGATAATCTTATTGGGTGCACAAATTGAAATTGAGTACATGGATGGAATTATGGAAATTTTTAGAGCAATTTGGGAAATTTAATTGAAAATTGATTCAGTTAACTAAAATTGTCTGTGATTGAATTGAGCCTTAATTAGAGCTATTAATTATGTTCCTAGATGTTAATTATGTGATTATAAGTGTTATTGATTGTTATGAGATTTGTTGACTTGTATTGTTTGAACAGATAAGTTAGAATGAAATTAAACCTGTCTGATTTGCCAATTTTAACAAGTTAGAATTAAATAATCGGATAGGAATTAGAGCCTAATTCATCTTAGTATAATTTGATTTAGTGTAATTAAGATCATAATATGATGAGATTAATTTAACTTGAGTTAATTAAATACAATTTAATCTAGGAAATGAATTATTATTATTATTATTTTAGAGTATTCTATTTATCTAATAAGATACAAAGGAAGTAAAATGGACTTTGGTGACCTTTGAAGAGACACATGTAGAGAGAGAAAAAGAGATAGGACTCTAGGGAAAGAATTTAACAAGAAAGAAAGGAAAGGTGGAGAATTTAGGAAGAAGATAGAAGATTGTCTTGAATTCACTCTAATCATCAAAGCAATGTAGGCTTTTCTTTCTAATTTCTTGATATAGACTTGTATATCCATCATCTTTAAGATTAAAGGTTAAATTAGGATGAATTGATAACTAATTAGAATGTTTGCTCATGTAATTAAAAGTTGAATACATGCATGTTTTTGTATGGAAGAATTAACTTAGTTAGCTCCTAAATTCACCATGCATGGCATAATTTTAGTTCAAACACTTATTAGGTTGCATGATCCTTCCATGCATGTAATGTTTTCAAGAATCCATAAACAAAACAATTGTTTTCTAAACTTATTTTCAAACATGATTCATGGAGTTTGAGAAGAGATTAAACATGAATTACAGCTCGGGTTCAAGAAAATGGATGTTTCATGAAATTGAGTTTCAAAAATAGAAGAATGAGTTTAATTTGATATTTAGAGCCTTATAAGAATTCAATTAAAAATCTGATTTAGGTTCGTAAAATTAGATGTAGTCAAATTAAGCCTTAATTGAGAATTAATTAAATTCAATTGAAATTGAGTTAGGTTTAAGATTATGAAAATAAATGTAAAGATTAATTATTTGGCCTTTATTTGCTTGAAAATGGAGTTAAAATTGCAAAATGTACATATTTATGAGTTTATGATTCAGTAATTTAAACATAATTGAATAATTGTAATTCAATGTGTATGAGCCTAATTTAAGTTTGATTGTGTAATTAGTGAACTTAATACAGGTTGGTATATGATTAGATTATTTGTATTTAATTGGTTTGGTTAATATGTTTAAACATATTTTAATTGTAAGTTAATAATCTAATTTATTCCTAATACATCTATATTTAAAAGGAATGGAAGAAAAATAAATAGGAATAACCGAATGAAAAATTAGAATCAAATGAGAGAAAATGAATAGAGATCGAATGATTGAATTGAATAGAATTGTAAGAGTGTGATTGTAATTGTGTTGTGCTTGACTTTATTTGTTTAGGTCGGACGCCGAATCATTAGTACATGTACCGAGGAGCCCACTATGAGTAACACTGTTATAAAGATATGTTCAATCATATTTATTTTTTGATTGATAAATTATATTGTTTTTTGAAATGGTACTTTTTTATAGATTGAATGATGATCCTAATTTCTTAACTGTATTCGTGACATCCATAGTATATTATTATTGATATTGTTATTGTTATTAATATAAAGATCTCTGTCAGTTCCAATTCTTGGAACCATTGTCTATTGTTTGATGGTCATCAATTGATTGTTCGGTCTTTAAGACCTATTGTATTTTTACTATTGGATATACCACGTTTGACCTATATGAACATGAATTGATTGAATTGAACGATTAATTGATAAATGATATTGATTGAAAATGTTCGATTAATAATTGATTGTTTCAAATGTTGTAAGGATATAATTCTTAACCTCTTTACGCAGTTGTTATTCACTGAATTCTAACTCACTGTTTATTATATATATGTAGGTGATCGAGCATTGAATCAAAACTAGTGGCGTTGACCCGAACCCTTGTTTTGTCAAGCCAGCTATTGTGTCTCATCGCGAGGTTTCAAACCAACATGTGTCAAGACTTTTTGGGTGGTTCGAATTCACCTGTTTGATATTGGTCAAGTGAAATGAATGTTTTATAACTTTTCTTAATACTGTTTTCGATAATGGGATTTAATTCCCTATATTGTGTTTTGTCTTGTATATATGAGCTTTATGGACATAAATATTTGTGTATATAACTATGTATATGAAAATTTATTTTTATTCAGGTCCTCACAGCTCATTAGACGATGTATATTATTATTGATTGGTTTCCGTCAGCCCTTTATATTGTATTATTGTCATTATTGTTAAACAAGTTTTTGGTAATTACGGATTATTGACCGGTTACGACTCTAAACGTATAGGGGCAAGTTTAGATCGTGACAGCATGTGCACTACACATAATTTTTTTTCCGAATATTCATGCAATATATTATTTATTCATTTTGCTGCAAGTTTAAATTTATATTAAAAGTTCAAATTATAAACAATTTTCTTGAGAGCAAGTATTTGTATGAGATACAAATACAGAACTCTATCTTGGTTGTTGACAAACGGTGTTAATTTTTTTAAATTGTTTTAACTAATCTATTTGATTCTAAATAATCATGGAAAAGAAAACATAATACGTTTGCTACATCAAATATCAAAGCTAATCTACAATTTGAAAGGAGAGCCAGAAAAATATATAGACGGTGCGTTAGATTTTCAAGCAGCAATGCCACGCAATGCCTCCGCTTTCTGTTCATCGTCTCTACTTTCTTTCCCCATTATTATTTCCCAAAGATCCCTTCACCTACGGGGCACAGGCTTGCGATTGTTGCCTGCAATAGATAATTACAACAAACTAAATTCATATATATATATAGAGAGAGAGAGAGAGAGAGAGAGAGGGGGAAATCCTGTGTGCTCACTTATTTAGGGGGTGAATACCATATGTATCCAGTTACAAAAACGTGTAATTTTATCACTAAAATTTGTAATATCAACTATAAAATACGTAACCTCACTACAAATTAACATAACAAAATGTGTAAAATTTTTTTGTTAATGTTGCAAAAGTTTATGACTTGATTATGACATTTTTTATTATGCCAATTTGTAATGAAGTTATGCATTTTATGACTGATGTTACGAAATTTTATCATAAAATTACGCATTTTATAGTAGCATGCATATGATATATGCATTCTTAAGGGGTGCACACCATATTGCATTTCTCATTTGTAAATCAAAGCTAGGTTGAAGACATTGTTGAGTATTCTTTTGTTCTTTTTCAAAACAAAAATGCTTGAGACTCCCTTTTTTTGGGAACCCCAACAATCCCCTTTGAATTTCAACCATTGATATATGTGTAAGACTCACTTATGTATGTGTGAGATCTACTCATGTATGTGTGGGATTCACACCATCAATGGTTGAAATCTAAAAGAGATTGTGGAGGTCCCAAAAAAAGGAAGTCTCAATCATTGTTGTTTTCAAAATAGGGACTGTTTGATGCAGCTCATGGAACTTCTTATAACCTTTTTTTATTTTTTTTATTTTAAGAATGTGTTGAAATATTTAATGCAACTTCTACTTACATATTATGAGGCAAAAATAATTTAAGAATATTGTTATTTAAGTCTAAAAATTAGACTCATTTTTTAAGCCCAATGATATCTCTCATTTATTATTTAATTATCAATCAATCATCTTATTTACACATCACTAGGTCTATAAAATGAGCTTGTATATTATTTTTCATAATTTAAATAAGTTGAGAAAAAAGAAAAAGAAAATTGATTGAGGTATTTTTCACTTCCACATTTTGATTATCAACTTTTAGTTTGTTAGAAGGTGTGTCAAATAGACTTGTAATTTGATTGACTAATAATGTACCACAAAGCAACAAATATGGCATAGTTTTGAGAAGAAGAAAAGAAAAAGAAAAAGAAAAAAAAAAAAAACTTGCATACCAGTTTGTAGGTACTCCCTTGTAATTTGATGCTAGAAAGAACAAAAGTTATTGTGTCCATAAAGCTTATGTGTTTGATCACCCATGTCCCCCGGTAGATGATCTCCATCATCCTAGGAAAGATGCATTAAATTGATATCCAATTTAGGAAATTGGTCATAATGTGTTTTGCATTTAGTGTGAGAAAGTACGTATCGTATAGTAACATTAAAAACAAAAATACTTGGGACCTCTAATTAGAGATGCCATTAGTGATGTGGCAGTGGATCCCACCCACTGCCACTGTCACTGTCAGTGCTGTGTCTGTTTTTTTTTGTTTTTTTCACCTCATTAGAGGTGTGTTTAGAGCCTCTAAATTAGAGGTCTCTAGAATCACTGCATTAAAAAACAACAGAAATGTCGCAGAATCAAAACATGATGCTGATGTAGAATATTCAACAGCTACAACAATGCAAGGAAAGAATACTAACCTGAGTGAAAAAAATGGAAATCTGGTCTTGTTGATGTAGAAAGGAAGTTGAAATCGGGGCAGTTACAAGCTCCATGGAATCAGATTGTGTCACAGATTGCATTGGGGGTTCCAAGTTACCAAAGTTCTGTCATTTGGTGAAAAAAAAAAAAAAAAAAATTGACAGAAAAAGAATTTAGCTTCAATGAACATAAGGAAAAGGATTAGTAGTCCGGCACCACCATGTTGGCTTGAGCTGTCAAACTTAAACTTATCTAATTTTAACCATTTGAAATCTTTTTAAATGCAAAACCAGTCTATAAATGAGTTGTAAGGCATAGGTCTGATTGGGTTTGAATAAAATACAACGGCTGTGATACAGACCACTAAGTGTAGAGGTCTAAATTGAGCTCTAAACAGCTGGCAGGGAATAAAATCAAAAAAAGAAAAAAAGAAAAAAAAAGGAAAATGACAAATCACAATGGAGAAAAAGACAAATTATCTTAATTTAGAGGTCTAAAATATTTTTCAAAAAACAATTTACAAAGCAAGGAATCTACCACCTTCGACACCACCACTAAAAAAAAGAGTTTAATAAAGTCAACGGATTGGTCAGGTTGATTTGTCTAATCCGTACCAATTCAACCCAGTATGTTTAAACCCTTTCAATAAATAA
Source organism: Camellia lanceoleosa (assembly GCA_025200525.1). Taxonomy (NCBI): domain Eukaryota; kingdom Viridiplantae; phylum Streptophyta; class Magnoliopsida; order Ericales; family Theaceae; genus Camellia; species Camellia lanceoleosa. The sequence goes on along the minus strand of JANUSC010000079.1, from coordinate 693,126 downwards.
GTGAGTTTGGATTAAATTGTTTTAATGCATAACTCATTTAAACCCACCCAACCCCCAATTTGCCACCTCTAATGTTGACTTTTGGTGTTAACTATGTATGATTAGTCACATAAAAAAATTGGAAGGCAAGGTGGTCCGGGACCATCCAATAATTACCCAATGAAAATATGAAAAAGCAAAACAAACAAGAGAGTGAAGGGGGTACCTCTGATGCAGGGGTATTTGTGTCTAAATAATTGAACATGGGATATACATCAGCAAGTTTCATCACAAGGAACTGAGAATATGGGATTGAAAACAAGTATTTAGGACTAAACAAGTTGTACATATATGTCCTAGGACCCAAAAAAATATATTTAATGGTTACAAAATTGTGTGGAAGTCTCTGTTTTCAAGCTTTACCTGAACTTGATTCTGTAGGCACTGGACATAGTTAATTATTTCTTCCAGTATAAGAGCCTTGCCAGTCATCTGTAGTCATCACAATTAAATAAATTTATCTGTCAATTTTTTTTCTTTATAACAAAAAAAAAAAAAAATAAATAAATAAATAAATAAGGATTTAGCTTTTATTAAGTGGGGAAGTTTCACAAACTTGAAAGGTTGACTTTACCTTATCACAACCAGGAACAAGAGACTGCAAAAGCCTCATTCTCTCACTAATTTTCTCTCTTCTGACCTGAAAGAAGAAGAAACAAAAACACAATTAATTAACTACGGAATACGTTGAAAGTTTGAGACATTTTGAGTTTATTGATATGGCTAGGTTGATGTAGATATTACAAATTGAAAACAATGATTTAAACACAAAAGCATTTCTCTCTCAACTTTTTAACAATTTAAGACATTTTTAACAATGTTGCATCCAAATTTGAAATATATATATATATATATAATCACCTCATAAACTGTGCTTAACAAGCCTATGAAAAGTACTAATATATATGTTTTTTGAAAAAGGAAAACACAACCAAACAAACCCTTGATTTACCCTTTCCGCAAGGCTGTGACTGTCTGTAGCTTGACCCCTTCTTGCTCTCACATGAACATAACCACCAATTGGAGGCTCTTGAGGGGCCTTCTTCTTCTTCTTGTTCTTCCTCTCAGCTTTGATCTTCTTCTCTTCTCCATTTTTGGACATACCATCATCACTGCACTTCTTTTCTTTCTTGCATTTACCTTCTCCATCCACCTAACAATTATAAGCACACAATTGATGAGTAAGATCACAATGCTCTACTTTTACCTCCGTCTCTGTTCACACTTTTTTTTTTTTTTTTATTCAGATACAGACTAACGAACAAAAACTTATAATTTGAATATGATTATCGAATGAAAACTCAATTCGGTACTTGACATCCGAACAATTAATTTTAGTTCAATAATTAATATTCAAATAAAAAAAAATGAGATGGCTTGAAAGATGAAATGTCCTTGATTTTGAACTGAATGGTGGTTTCGGTGAAACACAAAATACAAATAGAAATAAAGTGAGAGCGAAAATCAAGTACACAATAATACAAATTTGTGTGGTTCATCACATATATAATAAAACTACATTCACGATTGCTGCAGTTTGACTATGATGTGGGAAAAAATTACAAGAAATGCAATCGAATATTTAGTGTTAAGTACTTATCAGAATCTAACGTCAATAATTCTGGGAAAGTTTGCTTTAATCTACCTTGGAACCCATGGTTTTCCTCTTCTTCTCCAAATGGGTCACCACCACCTGAGTGGGCTGACCACCAACACCACCACTTCTTAAAAGCTCAGCCACAGCCACCATGGATGAAGAAGACTCTGTATAGTAGTGATTTCCAGTCAAACAAAAGCCACTGTTGTGAAGTGGTGAAAAACAAGTGGTTTTATTGTTGATCATTTCTTGCTCCAAAAAACCAGACATCATCTTGGTCGAGGTGTTTGGCACAAAACCCGAGTCTAGAACCATAAAAGTGGGATCATGGTGGGTTGAAAAGGCTGCCAATTTTAGATTGAGAGTGAGAGAGAGAGAGAGGTTTGAAATTAAATTGAGAAGTACACTGGGAGGAGTGGAAAAGATGATGAAAGGGGTCTGAATACTGGTGATATAGAGAGTGTGGTACACTGATGATGATGTGACAAGAAAGGAAACTATATGGTCTCTATGGGGAAAGATGATAAGAGTAGAGATAATGTAAATGCGAAGATCTCATTCTGTTCTGTGTAATTAAGGCACTGTTTGGGTTTGACTGGTCTCACTACTCGTGTGTGTTTTTGTGTGTGGACTGTGGAGATGAATGGATCAATAGATGGGGTGGTGCCATTAATAATCGTGAATGGGCCATTGCCAGAGTCTTATTGCAACGTGGCCATATTATAGGAATGTGTGTTTATATTGTAATTTATATATATTGACAACCCAAAATGTTTAAGATTCAACAAAAAAATAAAAAAATAAAAAAAATCATAATTTAATTTATAATATTGTGATATAATACATATTAATTTTTAATTTGTTATATACTCAAATGTATAAATTCTCTATCTTATCACATCATTGTGAATAAATTTAAATATTCAATTTGTGCATTTCTAACAATACTCTGTTGATATCATATTTTGGGTTGGTTTAGGATATTCTAAAAAAGTGCATTTTTTGTCTTTTTACGAAAAGATGTGCAGAAAAATAGAGAGGTAATGTGATAAAAAAAAGATAAAACGATAAAAAGATGAATTATATAGTAGATCCCAAACTAGGCCTTTGTTAACAAATATTAAGGTTAGTCTTTTTTAATAATTTTCTTTCTATTATTTCATTTGACTAATTTTACTCATTAAGTTTTTGTAGTGTAAATTTAATTTAATTGATAAAATTCATTACCCCCCCCCCCCCCCAAAAAAAAATGAACTATTTCAAATGGAGTAACTCTATTTACACTACAAAAACATTTCCTTACACTCAATTTTCTATTATATCCCCTTATAAAATCTAAGAAAATTTATCCATAAATCTCATATAGGGAAACATTAATCTATTTAGTCCTCAAAGTTTTCTTATGAATCAATTAGTCCTTTTTATTTGAGAAAGTTGTATTTATTTTATTTAGTGTCATTTGAGTTTAAGTTGATACTCTTTTGTGATTCATTTTTCTAATTTTCTGGTTCATTTTTGAGATGTAAATGGAAATGTGAGGTGTGGAAGATTCTTTTTAGAGTAATTGGTGGCTAAAGTGTTGGTTGTCCAAAGTTGAAATCTACATTTCTATTAGTATGTTTTTTTGGTATTACATTAGAGTATTACGTTTGGAAACAATACACTAAAGAGTTTTTTTAGAATATTACATCGTTATATTTAGAAAAAATACATTAAGGAGCTTTTTTTAAATGTTACGTTATTACTTGAGAAAAGTACACCGAAGAATTTTTAAATATGTTATAATGGAGTACTACGTTTGTAAAAAGTACACTAAAGAGTTTTTTTTTTTAATATTATGTTAGAGTGATGCTATTAGCACTTGCCAAAATTCTTTGGACCCCAACCCTAAATCCTAAATTTTAATAATATTTTTTTGACACCCCACTTATTACCAAATCTACCCCTATTCATAATATTTTTACAATCAAATGCACATCCACCTAATTTTTCATACCTCTCATTCCTTGACTGTCGGTCTACCATTGTGTTCATATTCTCCACACCGATTGAATCCATTTTGCTGCTGAAGTGCTTGGGACATTCTGAAAGTGCTGCTTGATTCCATTAGAAAGTGTGCTTTGGACCCCCCATTTCGGAAATTCAACACTTTACTGGTGTAAAATTTTTCATCTACCATCAAAGGTATGATTTACTGGTGTAAAATTTTTCATCTACCATCAAAGGTATAATTTATTTATCTTTTCTCTTCAATTAATCATAACCACACAAACGAAAAACCCTTTATCGACCAAAACCACAACCACACAAAACCCTAATTATGGGAGAATATTATAATGTAATGACCAAGTGTGGATAAGGGCATTTTGTAAAACTGAACAAGTGTGGATATATATATATATATATATATATCTTGAGAGCTCGTGTGGATTATCTCATGATAGTTTGAAAATGAAATTAAAAAGAGAACTTTCGTGGAAAAGTGTTAACAATGACCCAGTGTTATTTTCTTACTCGAGTCTTTTTTTGGTTTGAACCTTGGGCTTGTTAAGGAAATTAAAAAGAAACTCTCTGTTAAACATGACTTAGTGTTGTTATTTTTGTTTGAACTTTGAAAGTGTTAAAACAGAATTTTGTTACTTTGGTCATTTTTGGTTTGAACCTTAGTCCTGGTAACACTTTACGGATTGGATTTATTGATTTTGGGAACGCATGTTGGTACAAGTTTATAGTCACATTTTTTTTGTCCATGTATGTTTAGAGGGATGGTATTAAATTTTTTGTCAGTTAGAACTTGAAAATTTGTGCAGGGTTGAGATACTTTGTAGAATGGAGGATATTAATTTAAATTTGATTCTTATTTAAATTTGAATTGTGTGAGCTAATTTAAGTAAGCTAGTTAAGGATATTAATTAAGTCATCAATCTATTAAATTTGATTCTTATTTAAATTTGATTCTTACTTTGTTATTAGTTATTATAGTATACTTGATTCTTATTTAAATTTGAATTGTGCGAGCTAATTTAAGTAAGCTAGTTAAGGATATTAATTAAGTCATCTATCTATTCTATCTGCATAACATACCTGCATTTAGCAGTAAAGCCCAAGCAAGCCCAAGCTATAGACCAAATAATGCATCTCACACTTGACATATCACCAAACGAACTAGACTCAAAGTAGAGTGTAGACACCCCATTTTTGACCGACCTTAAGACTCAGATGTCACCGATTGAGCGCTCGGTGATATTGCATGTCAGGCTCGCTCGAAGTCTCGAGTCGCGCGCCTGCCTCCGGACTTCGAACCATCTTCTACCTTGTCTCGGTTTGCCATAACCGCTCGGTCTTCTCTGTTTTCTTTCCGAGGAAGGGAGTGGTTCCAGACTATCTCCGGTGGCCGTGAGCTACTTTTTCGTGGGTCAGAGGCCGTTTGCCCATTTCGAGCCCGGTTCCGGTTTTGAGTTAGGCCGTGCCTCGGCCGGGACCGCCAACCATCTCCGATTTCTCCGGTTTCGTAGAGGACCTCTGTTTTATCATTTCAAGAAACCTGGGCCCCGATGCCCACGTGTCAGATGCCACTTTCGTGCTCAGAATCGGTTTTCGGGACCCCAAACTGCCCCGTTTTGGTCCCGAGCATTCATTTTGCATCGGTTTTCTCGATTTTGGCAGAACCTCTGTTTTGTCATTCCGAGGGACACTGGTCGCAGATACCCACTTCTGCTGAATACCACTTCCGACTGCGGCCCATTTTCGGATCCCGATTTGCTCTTTTGGCCCGAACGCTCATTTCTCATTAGTTTTGTTCAAACTTGGCGGTACTCTGTTTCAACATCGGGAAGATCACTGGGGAGGCCAGCAATTATCCCAGATAATCCGGTTGCTCCTCCGGAGCCCGTTTTGCTCACTTCCGCCAATGTTGAACACCTTGGGGTATTTTCTTCCAACCAAAGTTACATATCGTGATCGTGACACCGGAGGACCCTACCAACTCTTGGTCGGCGTAAACCGTGAGTTTCATTTTTGGGCCTCTCCTTCAAGCTCTATGTTGTGGCTCCTGATGTTGCCAAATTCCGACCTTGGAACCTTGTTCTACACATATGGGAGGACACTTTGGTATGGTGGTCGGCCAGAAATTGTGCCTTTCATTTTTGGGCCTCTCCTTCAAGCTCTATGTTGTGGCTCCCCGGTTCGGTGTTGCCAAATTCACCACCCTGGGCCTTATTCTACACACATGGGAGGACACTTGTGTATGGTGGTCACGAGATTTTACACTTCATTTTTGGGGGTGGCCGGGCCATGGTAGGTGGTGGCCGACTGTGGGGTGGTGGCCGCCACCTCCCACAAATTTACTGCCGGCCAGATTCTTGCTTCTGAATTCCAATTGTCCTGATATCTTCCAACATATCCCGGCATCCGGATATTTCGGGAGGGAAAGATTGGGTGCTTTCCCTCCCCTTTTACACCCCATTTCTTGCCTATTTGAAGGCCCCTCCCCCTCCCTCTTCAAGGTTGGAAAATTTGCCTTCAAGGATACTTCTCCAAACTCCTCCATTTTCATAGCTCAAAACCTCAAAAAGCTTTCAAGTCCCTAGGCCTTCTCTTCATCAACACCTAGCCTCACCTTCCCTACTACCATTCCAGCAGCTAGGAAGTGAATTTCAGAGGTTGAGAAGCTACAAATCAGAGCCAAGAATCAAAGAAAGACAAGTCTTCAAGGGTAAGTCTTCAAAACCAACTTTTAGGGCTTTTTCTTGATTCATTTCTATACTCTATTTGGTTGAGAATTGGGGCTCCGACCCCTACTTCTTTTGTGCTTTTTTTGAGCCCCTCTACAACTTTGTAGAAGGGCTCAACTTCATTTGAGGCTTCTATGATATACTTGTTTCAATATCTAGCTTTTATGCCATTATCTTGCATGCTAGTTTAGGCCTATTTCCTTTTGTTTTTAGGGGTCCGACCCCTACTGGTTTTGTGCTCATTTTGAGCCCCTCTACAACATTGTAGAAGGGCTCAACTTCATTTGGCCATTCTATATACCACCTCTCTTGGAAATTCACTTTAGGCCCTAATTCTTGCATGCTTTGTTAGGCTTACTTGGCTCCGGATTTCAGCCTTCATCAGGCTTAGAAATAGAATTTTTTTTGTCTCCTTTTCATGTTATGTTGAGGGCCTTAAGCCATTTGGTGTATATTTTTGGTACTTCCTTTGAAATCCATCAAATTTACCGTATTCTTGCATGTTTTGTAGCCTCTTGTGCTTTTGGTTTTGGCCTTTGGTCAGAACTGAAAGGGGTCTTATTTGACCCCTTTACATATTTCATGAAGAAAGTTTTGTCATTTGGTGTGTGCATTGCATGTCTCATGATATAGCCTATTTGGAAGCCTACTTTGCATGGATTTTATAGCATGTTTGTATTCTGATTTTGAGGATGTCACCTTCTGAAATTGTGCTTATTTTTATCTCATCTTCAATATTTTAGAAGAAAGTTTGTCCATTTGGTGTTTGTATATACCACCTCCCATTGTAATGCTCTTTTGGCCATTAATCTTGTAAGATTTTGTTGCCATATCTATGTCTCCTTTTTGGCCATGTTTGTTACTGAAGAATGCCATATTTGGGACTGCCTTGCTACTGTTATTGCTTCCATGATCATATTTTGCATGTATAGCATGGCTATAGGCCATTTCGTGGCTTAATTTCACATTTTCGAGTTGATTGCATGCTTGGTTGTCATTTCGTATCATTTCGGGGCTGTTTTACATCATTTGCGAGTGCTGAAATTCCATGTTGCATGTTTGCATGTCATTTTGTGCCTTGATGCTTTGCCTCGGTTTGCGTGCCCGCAGGTACGCATTTCGAGGCACCTCCGTTTTTATCCGACGGCCTCCTACGTGAGTGAGCTGAGGCTCTCCTATGTTGGTGTAAGCCCATCGTTGCATTCCGTATGCCATTTCATCTCATTTCATCATCGCCTCGATTTGCGTGCCCGTGTGCACGCATTTCGAGGCACTTCGGTTTTATCCGATTTTGCATCGCACATCATCGCCTCGATTTGCGTGCCCGTGTGCACGCATTTCGAGGCACTTCGGTTTTATCCGATTTTGCATCGCACATCATCGCCTCGGTTTGCGTGCCCGTGTGCACGCATTTCGAGGCACTCTGTTTTATCCGCTTGGCATTGCAGATGCTCGCTTCGGTTTATGCGCGTGCAGCACGCATTTCGAGGCACTATTTTATCCGCTTGGCATTGCGTATGCCTTCGCTTTGCTTATGCGTGTGCACGCATTTCGAGGCACTCTGCTTTATCCGCTTGGCATTGCGTATGCCTTCGCCTCGGTTTGCGTGCTCGGTGTGCTTATGCGTCTGCAGCACGCATTTCGAGGCACTGCTTTATCCGCTTGGCATCGTATATGCTCGCCTCGCTTATGCGTGCCCGTGCACGCATTTCGAGACATCTTGCATTTATTCGGTTTGCAGTATGCCTCTCCGCCTGGTTTGCGTGCGCTGCACGATTTCGAGGCACTCGCTTTTATCCGATTCATATTTCATCATTGCCTCGGTTTGCGTGCGGTGGGCACGCATTTCGAGGCACCTCATTCTTATCATTCCAAGATCCTATGTGAGTGTGGCCGAGGCCCCTTCATGTTGGTATAAGTCCATCATTACATTTCGCATGTCATTCAAGATCGCCTCGGCTTATGCGTGCCCGTGGACACGCATTTCGAGGCATCTCATTTTCATAGCATCCTACATGCTAGGATTGCATGTTTGCTGCATTTCATGCATATCATGCATATGGCACGGGAAACGAGGCACGTTTCAGACTAAAATGCGGGTCACAGCTCCCAAGTCACCGACACTCGGGATTATCCATGATGGAGTTAAGTTTTGTTGTAGCATTCATCCCTATACTGAGTTGTGCAATCTGACTCCTCGGCCATCATGCATCGGTATGCGTGATTGGTGGCACGAGGATCGAGGCATGCATATATTTGTGAAATACCTTCTTTGTGCCTTTTCCCGCTCATACAGCAAAATCGAGGATCAACAACTTCTTGGAGTCCGGCGCGCATTCCGAGAATTACTGCAAACAGAGGCTAATTAGGGCATCCCAGTGGATTTCCGCGACCTCAAAGATAAGATACATCATCTATCGAAGCGGCGGGTCCTCGGCTTGCACGCCCGCTTACGCTTTTATTAATTAATTTGTCAATTAATTGGAAATTTGTATATTTATTTCCGGATTGTATATTCTTTTATTCGTCTCAGATATTATTTTATTCGACCTGCTGAGGGCAATGTTGTAATAAGGGTGTGAGTGTGATGTATGTCTTCCAACCCCGTTTCTTTCTCCTTTTATTTATCCGCTTATGATGGTTAGATATAGGGCATGTTTCAATTAGCATACTGATGACAAAGACATGTTTGCATCATTCATCTGCTTTTGCACGCACTGTGCTCGGCGCATACAAACGTGCATCTGTATTTCAATTCCAAATTGAGTACTTGATAGTCAGAGCATTTCACATGCCATGTTTAGAATAGCCGAGCCCCGCCATAGTTGCATTTTTGCATGTGTTGCATTAGGCATTCTGCATTTTTAGGATCATGCATGATTTCTAATCAGCTTTTGTTTTGGCTTGGAGTACTAGGTAAGTTTTATGCTTTAGCATGCTTGCATGCGTGTGAGTGTTGCCATGATAGCATGCTTACCATGAGGCTAAGTGCTTATGTGATATATCTGCCTTGAATGCCTGTGGGTGGAGGTTGAGTTATCTGAATTGGAGCAATTCGTCAATTGTTTGTTAAGCCCACTAGATTGTGGCAAAATCTGCATTTTAAGCCTACCTGCGGGTAGCAAACCATCTTTCACAAACAAACATGAGATGTTTTGTTCCAATTCAGACGGCCCAGTCTATACTTGTTTGCTGCGAGCATCACATAGTAACCTAGGCTAATAACCGGAATAAGAACGCACAAAGTTTTCAAAAACAGATATCATGGTTAGTAGAGGCCGGTCTTTGATCGGCGAGAGAAGTGCTCACGATGTGACCTTCCCTAATCGTACCCAAGTTCCCGAGCCAACTTTGGTGATAGCGGACACGTGGCCTTTTGGCACCGAGTCGGGGTTTCCTAAATTTCCCATTTTTAAAATATTTAGGTGGCGACTCATTATCCGCAAAGCGATCCATGTTTGGCACTTCTTTCAAAAAAATCTGTTTTCTCAAAACGATTTGCCGGATTTGGACTCTTTGGTTCGAGATTGAGAACCGCAACAAAATCGAGTCCGAGCTGTAGCGAGGTCCCCCGCGGGCGTTGTTACATAGAGGTAAACAAAAACTAGCAACAGCCCCAATATATTCCAACAGACCAGTTAAGCTTCCTCCTAACCCAGCATGGAAAAAGATAAGCAAGGACGCATAATAGCTAGACACACAGTTTTTCCCTAAGCACAACCCGCTTGGGTAAGCCTCAAAATAGTAACCATATAGAAAGATGGTGAATAACAATCATAGCCTCAAAACTAGCAGCTCTCCTAATGTCTTCCATTTTCTCATCGGGCAGATTTACCTCCATATCCTTCATCAGGGTGAAGTTCTTCCCACAAAGAAACAATATAACACGCAATCAAGTAGGAAATAAACACCCCAAAGCTGCTCCCAGAATTGTCCAGTTGACCTACACTTGACCTACCCCATTTCAACACACACACACACGCGCGCATACACACACACACGCGCGCGCGTGCGCGCACACACATTTTGTAGGCTAAGTCACTCAATCCACAACAATAAGAAAACCTGCAACAAATCTCCCTATTATATGAGCTAACATACTCAACCCTGATTAAAGCCATTTCACTCAGCAAAGAGACATGAAAAATAATATAAGAAGTAATAAAAGACTTGATTCCAAAAATGTATCCTCTCTTCACTAGGCCCTCAACAAACAACTCCCTAATATTTGTACCAGCTTTCAGAACCTGCAGCAAGATAAAGTTAGAAATGAAATAGTGCCTTAGGTCACTCAACCCTCCACACCCTGTCCTCTCATGCCTAGGTCTTTGCTCACTGTCACTCAACTCACCATCCCTACAGTACAGCCAGCTTAACAATCTGCATAATAACCAGTTAGTGAACATCATAAATTTTGTTGCTTACCATTTTGTCTATAATTTTATTTAGGATTTTTTTTTTGGATGGCCTTGCTCTTGGCATGCTTCTAATGCATTACAATTCTCAAATTTTGGTCCAACTCAAATATCTTATTTTTTGTAGTTTCTTTTTATCGTTTATTCATTTTGTGTTTGGTAAGAAACTATCTTAGTTTGTTGTTTCTTATTTGAATTGGTCATGACACACCTATTTAAGAGAGGCTTCAATGACACATCTAATTGTACTTAGTGGACAGCTATGGTGGAAACTGCTCGAGATCGCCCAACAGCGTCTAGGAGACGTAATGTTATACTTTCTCAAAATGTGGCTAAGAGACCTCGACACACTCGTAAGACTAAAGATCAAGGTAGTGGAGTTAATGAACATGACATGAATGACATAGGTGTTGCTCTAGCAAAAACAGTTGAGGTTGAAAACGATGGGGTAATCAATTTAATGTGAGTGACATGGGTGATGATTTGGGGGATGAACCAACAGATATGGGTGATGAATCAACAGACATAGGTGATGATCCAGGTAATAAACCAACAGACATAGGTGACTATGAAGACCAACTAGCAGATACAACTGAAAAAGTTAATGAAGATCTTACTGGACCTTTTCCTAGAGGGCCATATAATCCTTCAATTTTGAAGAGTTTTCATTGTCACATAGCAGCCAAAATTTGGCATAATGATGTAAGTCATTGTCTTACATTAATTTAATATTTCAAATTTTGTTTCAACTTTACTAATTCTTTTTTTTTTTTTTTCTTTTTTCTTGTTTTTATTCTATGTTCCAGGAACGTGGAATACTTAAATGCTTAAATCATGGTTTTAAAGTTGGATAATGGTCATTCAACTTGGAAAATAATGAACAGTCAAAATTTCATGGTTTAATTAAGGATTCGGGGTTGATTTCTTTAGTGAGTTGCTCCTATAAATTTGTAAACAAAGTTGTAGTTTCGGCCTTTGTAGAAAGATGGCAGCTAGAGACAAACATGTTTCATCTACCATTTGGTGAGATGTCACCAACCTTAGATGATGTTAGTGTAATTCTAGGGATTCCAGTAATTGGTAAATCAGTCTCTTGCAAGAAGTTATCTAATGTTGACGCTGTAAATCTGCTAGTTGAGGCTTTGGGAGTAACAATAGATGAGGCGAATGTAGCGTTGAAGGTAGCACGAGGCCAGTCTATCAAGGTAGAATGGTTGAGACAACGGTTTGTCAGTGTCTGATGTGGACAATGATAATACCATTGAGTGTGCAGCTAGGGCATAGTTGTTATATTTGTTAGGTTGTACCTTATTTGCAGACAAAGAGCGCACTGCGTTCGGTAGTGTATTTGTCTTTTCTTATGGATTCTTGATCGATTACTTCTTATGCTTGGGGTGCGGCCGCGTGGCTTTATCTTGGGCAATTGAGTCGCCACAAGGTATGCCGTAAAACAGATGGCGGGATACATGACATTGCTAGAAGCTTGGATTTACGAGCATTTTGTTGGTGCTAGACCTCATCCCAATTTGGATTATAAAGAAGATCAGCCTCGTGTCTTTCGTTGGATTTCTCGCACCCAATCTGGTTCGTCAACGTCTATTTTACAAAGGTTGCGAGAGGACCTCGACAGATTAGAGGCCCATGATGTAAATGTCAATCTTATGTCGATGTATGTACATATTACTTGTTATTATTCAATCTAATTCATAACTTACATATGAAATTTTTATTATTGTAGGTTATTTGGGATCCATACCATGATAAGCATATTGAGCATCCTTTTTTTGATGTTGCTTACTATAGTGGATTATTAAAATGTATGCACATTGTTGATCCATACTAAGATAAGTCTTGAGAGGTTTGGTAGGGTACAAATTATTCCCTCACCTCCGCTTGCTCCAATTCGAGCCTCTAGAGGATCCTTGCAAAACAAGTACATCATTGCCTATAAATACTTGGATACGATTTGGGAGAGTTGGGAAAATCACTTGTTGTGCGAGATAGCTCGTAGTGTTCTAGTCTTGCATCCATGGGATTGTGTGCCAAGTTACTTAGGTGGTTTACTTCCATTTCACACGTGCAAGTTCAAAACCCGACACATCATTCTAAGTATAATCCGCACAGAGACATCAATCGATTATCGTGAACTTCAATTCGCATGTCAATTTTTACCATTTTCATTTTCCTATATATATTTTGTTTAAGGCAATTGTTAAGTTTTATTTTATTGTTTGCGGCGCATTGTGATGCCTTAAGCATTTCACGTTCAATGCTCGAAATTGGATACAATGAAGCGGCTCCACCGAGATATGTTACGCAATGCCATGAAGAAGATAACACAAGTCTTAGAGGGCCAACAGTCCACTGAAGAACACACACCATCAGAGAACTTGGTGTACACTCGTCGCAGGAAGCATGGAGCAACGTCTTAGACTTTAGTATTTGTTGGGTTTAAATGTTTTAAATGTGTATTTTGAAATCTTAGTCTCAAACATATGTTAGACTTTTTGATGGTGTTAGACACAAGTATAACAAATGTCAGATAACACTTTACTATATGTTAGACTTTTTGATGGTGCTAGGCTTGTATATGACTTTACCATACCTTTTTAAGCACTCAATGAATTATTTTGATGGTTTAAATGGTTTGAATTGGTTTGATGGTTTAGATGGTTTGATGGTTTGATAGTTTGTTTGTTTCAAATATTGGTAAGTTTATTACTTTATGGTCATCACTGAATAAACAAATCTGGACTAATGAATAAACATGAATTTTCTGTTCATCACTGACTAACCGAACAAATCCTCCTCGTTCAGCACTGTAAAACCTAATCAAACTGACTTATTCAGCATTGTAATACCGAACAGGTAGTCTTCATTTATCACTGTAATGCTGAACATATATGGTTTTTTAGTACTGTAGTGCCAAACATAAATGCTTGCTAGCCCTTTCACAGTTGCTGGCCTACTCATTTTAGCACTGTTGAACCGAATAAAAATGATTTCTTCACCACTGTATAGCCAAAAAAATATATTTTGTTTAGAACTGTTTTGTCGAACAATAGTTATCCTGTCAACACTGTATGTCCGAACAGAATTTGTTCATCACTGTGTGACTTGAATCCATTCCAATTCACTTTTTTCATCAACTTTAATTCAGTATAACACAAAAAATAATATTCATTTCAATTCACTGTTTACCATTCCAATTTATTAGAACAAAGAAAATAACATGAATTAAATCCATTCAAAATACATAACTTAAATCCATTCCAATTCACTCTTTTCCATTCTAAGTTAGTTTAACAAAGAAAATTACATAACTGAAATCCATTCTAATTCTATTTCCTAGCTCACTCATATGACATTAGTCCTTATCCAGGTCTACTGTTTCGATTGTGGCTACGTCTAGATTGATGAGTGATTTGAAATGTTGCACTCTGGAACTGTATGCAACCTCCCAGCCTACTGCACAAGGGTCATGGCACCTCCGCCAGTTAGTTGTTATGGTTGGAATAGGATGACTAGGCTCCAAAATGAGCTACAAAAAAAATAAAAATAAATTCAAATGTACAAAAATGTTGTCGTTATTAAGAAATTTGTCGTTATAATATACAAGAATGTACAAAAATATTAGAAACCAATACTTGAACAAAATGATTGTTGTTGACAAAGCCAATACATATCTCCTTGCGAGAGGCAACAGACGTCGGTATTGACCTAAAAGGGAGGAATGTCAAACATTGTTACATAGACAAGTGGACCAAAATGACTTGGTAGAAAGACGATATAAGATGACCCATGTCAGGCATCGTCATCCACTGGTCCAACCCAGGGTTTTGTTCAAAATATGCTAAGATATTGGTCAGGTCATCGATTCTCTCTTGTGATCCAAATAATTTCCTGTAGTGGTCACTATGCACATGTAACTCTTTAAGTAAATCTTTTCTCACTTGTAACCATCATTCTTCTCTAAAACCCATCAAACCAACAATAGCTCGGAACCCACAATTGCCATCTGCTGCAACATCCTTAACGTATTTAATAAATCGTCTCAATTCAGAAGGAAATGCCTCTAAAAAGCAATTTGGATTCAATGATTGTAATATCCTTGTTCTGTAGTATGCTAATTGGTCCTTAACATGAATATGATTATGTGTTTGATATGATTTTGTGTGCCATTATGTGAAAATATGTGGTTTTGAATTTCTATCTGTTCACAATAGGAATATCTGTTTGATTATTTGCTTTGGAAATTAAATTGAAGGCCTTATTGGCCACAGAAACCGAAATTGATTACGCCATTGTGATTGGCATAATTTTTAGAGCCTACGGTGAAATTTAATTAAAAATTGATTCGGATCAAATAAATTGGATTAAATTAATGAGTTAAGTGTCCAAATATTTTATATTGAAATAATTGTGACTAGTGGGACTTAAAAAGGGGCACTACACACACTCAATTCCTCTTTCTTGTTCATTTGAGCCAAAATTACTCTAAGGAAGGAGAGTGAGGGTCGGCTAGAGAGAGAGAGAGTTGAAGTTTGATCTTGAAGCTTGATAATTTGAAGACCAACTCAAGAATTAAGCTTAAGTTTGAAAGATTAAAGCTCCTAGGTGAGTATTTCATAAATTCTAGTTTGTAAATTGTGTAATCAAGCTAGTTGGGTAATCAAGAGTAGGTTTGACATGAAATTGGGTTGATCATGTTGGGTTGAAGATCAATGTATGCATGCATTTGTGTAATTGCTTTGAAATTTGCATGTTTGAACACAAAAATACATGATCCATGTAGAATGTTGGCTAAAGCTCATGTTTGTAATCACCATTTGCACCATGTAAGTTGAAATGGGAGTGATATCCCACATGCAAGTACAATTTATGAGTAATAAGTTTGAAATACATGGAATTGTTATCATAATAGCAAGTTTGGTGTAAATAGGGTCATGCATGTGTTTGATTCATGAAATTGAGCCTCATGATGATGTAATTTGATGTTTGTATCATGTTAGCACAAGTGTATTTGAAGTTTGAGCTATTGCATGCAAGAAATGTTGGATGCAATGTCAAATTTGAGCTCAAGAACACTATCGGAAAACCCAGAATTTATGTATGCCTTTCGGCGAAACTAACGCTCGAGTGGGAAATACGTGCTTCCAGCATATTTTGCAGACATGGCGTCCGCTCGAGCGGGGAGCTATGTAGGATGAACTTCCGCTCGAGCGTAAAAATAACATATCCAACACTTTTGCAGACCTTAAGGATCCACTTGAGCGGGGAAGTCCACGCTCGAGCAGGGACCCTGTTTTATGAAATTTTGTTTATGCGTTCTGTGTTTCCTTTTCCGTCCTCTTTCACTTCTAAGTACTCTTAGGCATGCATTGAGCATTGTAATTGAGTTAAAGAGATAAGAATGAAGCCTAAAGAGGAAAATGTGAATTTAGAACGGATTGAATTGTTTGTGACCCTTTTGTGTTCATGGAATGTGTAGGGTCGAGCTCCAGGGCAAACCAACCAACCGATCACTGTGAGTAATATCGATATTTGAAACTTGTCATTTGTCCAATTGCTTATTTCCTTATAAGCTTATGAGTTGCCAATTTGAATTATGGACAAATGCCTAATATGGATAAAAAGAATGGGCCAGAGGCCGTTTTGACATGAATTAATGGGCCAGAGGCCGTTTTGACATGAACGAATGGGCCAGAGGCCGTTTTGACATGAACGAATGGGCCAGAGGCCGTTTTGACATGAACGAATGGGCCAGAGGCCATTTTGACATGAACAAATAGGCTAGAGGCCGTTTTGACATGAATGAATGGGCCAGAGGCCGTTTTGACATGAATGAATGGGCCAGAGGCCGTTTTGACATGAACGAATGGGCTAGAAGCTGTTTTGACAAGAATGAGTGGGCCAGAGGCCGTTTTGACACAAATGAAAGTTTGAATGGGCCCAAGGCCAGTTTGTTCAGAACCGTCATCACTTGACCTAAATTGTGTATATATGTTAATTAGAAATATGAATTGGGCCCAAGGCCGTTTGAAGCATGTTGTTCTACATATCGTTTGTATAACTTCTTTACTTGATATTATTAATTGGGCTATCGCTCACGCTCATTCATGTATTTGTAGGTGAGCCAAAAGAAGTCCAAACCCAGCCCCAGTGAAGTCTATGTTTTGAAGGAGTCAGCCCTTGGATTTCACACACGAGACCCGTCTTCGCCCTTTTGTTGTGTATTCATATTCCGTCATGTTGGCGAAGACTTTGCACATGTTGTATATAGTTTTATTTGGCTGACTTAGACTTATATGATCCTGTATGTACAGAGTTTTGTATAGTACGTATTTTGATGTGAGTTATTAATGTGCATATGTATGGTTTGTTATGATGTGCCATGTAAGCACAGCTCTATGGACAAAGTTTCAAATTGCTTCAGTTTGGCCCCCATTAACTCTGTTAAAATACGTTTGGTTTGGTCTGAGGCCATAGGTAATCTCATGATTACTGGCCGGTTATGTCCTTAACCCTTGGGGGCGGGTTCGGGTCATGACAATGATCGAAGCTAGTGAACCTATCATAGACCAATGCCAATGTTAGACAATGAAGTAGACAACATGACACAATTACATACCTCACTAGTAAACCATGTACCTTTTTTTTCTTCTTTGTTTTCACCTTTTTTGTTGTTACACTCGCCTTGGCAATGACTCCAGGTGGATAACTATCTTGTGCTGAAGCAACTATTTCAAACGCAGATGGCTCACGACGAGTGGAGGTCTCAATCTTCAATTTTGGCCGACCCCGTGGATTATACTTCACTTCCAGCTCAATCAAAAATGTACAATCAGGTTTGGCTAACTCCCTTAATTTTTGTAACAAAAACCTTTTCATATCTGGATCCACTTCCTCAAATCGTTTGGTAAACAATTCTAACTCAGGTGTACAAGTCCACTCTTTACTTATAGTGTGTGGGGTACTCAACATATCAAGCTTAGTCCAATATGAACAAACCGAAGATAGGGGAATTGGCCGATTTTCCCTCATGAAATTTGCTATCTCACGTGCACATGGCAAACCATGAGTACGTCGAACAACACATCCACATGCCGTAATATCAATACCAGCGAAGATGCTCGTTTAGACTCAGCCAATATGATCTCTAATGCAGTAATTGAGACATTACCACAAAGCTCCTTAAACTGCGCAGGTTTGAAATCATGTTGCACAACTAACTTGCTTTTCTCAAATGATGATTTTATTTCACTATGTTGCAACTCAAGTAAATTGTGTATCCTTGTCCAATTCGACTCAAAATTTCCTTGACTTGATCCAAGATATCTTTTAAGTTTTGCATGTGAACTCTCAACCCTATATATGAAAATAAACTATTATAAAAATAATGTTATAAAAAACCAAACAACTAGTAAATTTAAATGTTTGTAGTTATCTATTTGTTGTAGAATTTCCAAAGTGCATAAATGTGTTAGTCCAAGCAGCCACAAATTTCGACTTGTATATATCCAACCAAGATGAGGTAACATAATGAAGTGCATCTTGATAAGTACTGAACTCACTATATAACAAAGACAGCCGTTGCATGTATACTTCTTCAGACGATGACATAACCAACATATTCCAACTCATTATAAACATTTCCCATTTATCCTTTGTCTCAAACATCTTTTTGCAATTAGCAAGCACATTTTTTCCAATATGCCATCTACACAACAAATTTGTAGTTGCAGAAAACACCGTACATATGGCATTCATAAGGGCCAATTCTCTATCTGTGAGAATAACAGAAGGATGAGTATTTTCATCCATGACACTACGCAAAAGACCAAGTGCCCATGTATAGTTATCCTCCTTCTCATACTGGAGGTATGCAAATGCAACTGAAAAGGTCATGTCTGTCGATGTCACACCTACAATCTCTAGAAGGGGCAACCGATATCGATTGGTCTTATAAGTATAATCCATCAACAATACTTTTGGAAATGCACGTAACAAATTCAAACTAGTAGGATGTGCAAAGAACAAATCAGTCACTGTCTCAGTATCTGCACAGCTCCTATGCCACTCAATGTACTTGTTCATCGCTAACTGACCTAATAGTTGTTGCATTTGAGATCTCCCAGCTTTCTCAGTAACTTTATACCTATGACGTGCATTGTAAATTGTCTTCATTGTGGAAGCATTTGCATCATCACGTTGTTTCAATGTAACCAATATCTCACTTGATCGTATCATACTCTTCGACATGTCTACCAACAAAGAGGTTTCCTCATGTGACAACCTTCCAGCATAAGAATGACCCTTAAGATATTCTGCAGCAGGATGATTATGCACACCACAAACAACTATCAAGATCCAGTCATCATTTGTGGCTAATTTTTTGCCTTTTAATAAAAAAGGACACTCACATTTTTTTGTACCAGTCAGTCTTGCTTTTTTTGTCTTAGGCCTGCCGTTTTTTCAAGTGTCCCTATAAGATCCACTCCTCTCACAAGCTAAGCTAAGTCTTGGCTTCCTACCTCGAATACCACCCCAATCTGATTTCTGCATGACAATAACGAATCAATTTTTTCTTCCAACTTGACGTGCCCATCGAATTAACTCATCTCAACTCTTGAAAATCTAAAATAAATAAATTAATTAAACTAACCAATTATTGCACATAAGAAAGGTACATTACTTGTAAAACAATCAAAGACTCACCTCATGAGTAACAAATTCATTACTATAATCCATTACAAGTTCTGAATCAACCTTACTACCTCTAGTCGAAGCATCACCCTGAAAACACGTGTGAATGTAATTTCAAAATTGAGAAAATGATGTTCATTTTAACAGTCCCGAAACTAATGGTTTTGTTCAGTTCAACAGTGACGAAAATGAAGATGATATTCGGTTTAACAGTACTGACTATCTGCATTAATGTTCGGAACCTATGTATTGAACGAAAGGATTATGTTCAAGATCTTGTATTCGAACATAATTCTAATCATCAAACCCGATGCAACAGCATTCGAGCGAAACAAGAACGAGCGAAAAGCAATCGAAAATGTTAATACAAAATAGATAAACTTACCAATAGAACAGGTCTCGCTAGAATTGTTGTCCTCGTGCTCCATTGCTCTACACAGTGAAATAAGTGATGAAGTATATGTTATACTTGAAGAAAAACTTTCAAGTTCAATAGCGTTGATGATGGTGATGAAGATGACACATTCAGGATTTAAGATGATTATGAAAAATAATAGATTTAGGGTTTATGTTAGTTGGTTATGAAAAGTAATAGGTTTAGGGTTTACAAACATGGAATACGTATAGTTGGAGTTGGAGGTGGGGGTGTGTAACACGTCCGCGGGGGACCTCGGCTACAGTTCGGACTCCCCTTTTTTGTTGTTTGTTGCGGTTCTTAATCTGAACCAAAGAGTCCAACTCTGGCAAATCGTTTTGAGAAAAAAATAGATTTTGAAAAGAAGTGCCAAACATGGACTGCTTTGCCAAATACAGAGTCGCCACCTAAATATTTTTTTAAAATGGGAAATTTAGGCAACCCTAACTCGGTACCGAAGGCCACGTGTCCGTCATCACCAAAGTTGTCTTGGCTCGGGAGCTTGGGTACGATCGGGGAAGGTCAGCTATGAGCACCCCCTTTCGCCCGGTCCGAAGACCGGCCTCTACTAACCGTGATATCCGATTTTGAAAACGTTATGTGTTCTTATTTCGGTTATTAGCCTAGAATTACTATGTTATGCGCACAGCAAACAAGTATAGACTAGATTGCCTAATTTGGAAACAAGCATTGCATATCCGTTTGTTTTGAAAATGCTTTGGAATTTGCTACTCGCAAGTAGGCTAAAACACGGATTTCAACGAGTTTTTCCAACTCAAACAATCCAACCTTCACCCACAGGCATTCAAGCAGCTATATCACATAAGCAGCTAGCCTCATGGTAATCACGCTGTTATGGCAACATTCACACGCATGCGATATGCTAAAGCGTAAAAACTCACCTAGTACTCTAAGCCAAAACAGAAACTAGTTAGTAATCATATGCATGATCTAGTTCATGTTAAGTGGCTAATGCAACGCAAGCAAGGGTGTAATCTAGACAGGCTCGGCTATCCTAAGCATAGCATGTAAAATGCTACAAGTAACAAGTATTCAATTTGGAAATTGAAATACAATGCAGTTAGCGTGATGTACCGAGCCCGGTGCATGTAAGACAAATGTATGGATGCACGCATGCATTGCATAAGGTATACTAATTTTAAATATGCCCTAATCTACCATCATAAGCAGGTAAATAAAAGGGAAGAAAGAAGTGGGGATTGGAAGACATACACACCACTCACCCACACTTATTACAAATACGCCCTCACTCAGAGGGACCAAATAAATATTACAGTCCGAATAATAAATAAATTATTACAGAATTTCTAACTACTCAAAATAAATGCAAAGAGAAGATGGCGCGGCCCCGCCTCGGGATGCGTGAATAATGCATGTCCGATCCAACTTGGCCGGAAATCCGAACCATGCCACTGCTGCCTCTGTTTTCAACATCTGCCTTTAAAGCGCCAAAGTCCCAGACACCTTCTATGCACTGCTGCATACACCATCGGCTGGATGAAATGACCACCGGCCGTTTAAAATGACCATCGGCTTCTTGAGAGGTTATCGGCCACCAATACATTGCCGGTCGACACTACATTACGCGTCGGCAAACAATTCTGCGACAGTTTTGGCGACAACAAGGCTAGGCGATTGTATGGCATGGAATTTCAAGGCAATGTATGTATGGACACACTCCCTATCATGCAATGGACTCAAGGGAACGTGGCCCCTGACCCCCGGGCCATCAATGGCGCATTTCGACGCATGATGGGCTAAGAGGCCAAGTTTGCATTTCAATGTCAAATGGAATGCACACAAACATACAGGACCCAACCTTAATCATGGTTGATCAAGAGGTGAGGCAATGCACAACAATGCACATGCAACCTAAGCATGCAAGCTAACACACAAACATGCAATGCAACTATATGGCACACACAATGTACATAACATAACATGCACAACGCATTGAAACATGGCATACACAATGCAAGATGGGCTTACACCAATATGAGATAGCCTCAGCCACACTCACATAGGAGGCCATTAGGTGAAATGAGGCAACCGAAATGCACACAAACATGTCCAATGCATGGATCAATCCTAAGATACAACATGCAACTCTAACAAGGCATGGCAAAATGATGAAACATGGCATGTAAACATGCATATTTCAGCGCTGGAACATGATGCCAAATGGTCCCAAAACATGGAAATATGTCGCCCAATGCATGCTGTAGGCCCTGAAGCCCAAGATTAGGCGCATGAAATGGCTTACAGCTATACAAAGCATGCATAATTTGAACATGTAATGGAGTGACAGAAGCAAGGCAGCCCTGAGACAAGAATTTTTACAGTACAAAGCATGGCAAGACAGTAAACGCAAATGGGACTAAAATGGCATGCAAAAATGGCTCCGCAAGGGAGGCAATGAATCAAGTGGTAGATGCAAAGCCCAAATAGAAAAAGACCCTTCTACAACACTGAATAGGGACCAAAAATATGACTACTTACAGTAGATGACAAGCCCCAAATCAATATAAAAACATGCTCAAAATGCAATGCAAGATTAAGGCCACAAGAGGGCTATAACATGAAGTATACAAAACATGCATCAAACATCCAAAGACCCTTCATGGGACATGGAGAAGGGATCAAAATAAGACCCTTTTCAGTTCTTATCAGGGTCGAAAAACAGAAGCTCAATGTGCTAACAAGTCATGCAAAAACGGGGATCAAAGAGGGGTTCAATGGCAAGTGACACATGGAAGTCCCCAATAGTGTTGAGCCCTTCTTCAATGTTGAAGAAGGGCTCAAAATAATCCTCTTTACAGTTTACATCGAAGCTCAAAAATACTTGTAAATAAGGCTAACCAATGAAGCTAAAAAATGCAAGTTTAAGGAAAATGGGTGCTTACCCTTGAAGAGCAGCAAACCAGCAGCCCTTGGTCCAAGTTTCTGAGCTTCTAACCTCTGCAAATGGCCTCCAAAGTGCTGGAGTGGAGGATGGAGGTGTTGTGCTAGGTGTTGTAGGGCAAATGATGCAAGAACAAAGGTGTTTGGAGGCTTGGATAAGATAGATATAGAGGGTTGTAGATATATATGTCTACTCTCTGGTTTTTTTCTCAAAAACTCCAACCTCTAACAATGGAGGAGGAGAGCTCTTTATATATGCAAAGGCCAAGGCTCCAAGCTTCTCCAAGAAGCTAAATGAAAGGGGCAAAGGGTGCAAATGGCTCAAGGCTTCTTGGAGAAGCTAAAACAGCTGGCCAAGCTTCTCCAAGAAGCTTGGCCAAAGGGTTCAAGCTTCTAGAAGCAAAAGGGGGTCAAAGGCTCAAAAGGGTGCAAAATGGCCACATATATGCATGAGGGAGTCGGATGCATCCTACCGCACAACTGGCATGCACCATGTCTGCAAGAGTCAAAAGGGTCAAATCGGCCAAGAAAAAGGGTCATCGGCCAAATAAATTGCCGGTCGGCACAATATATTGCCGACCTGCAATTTATATGGCCGGTCGGATAAATATAGTGCCGATGGTGGCCGATAAGGTCAAAAAAGTGCTGGTAGGTGTCCAGATTGAAGCCTCGGAAGTCTTCTTTTCAATGGTTATGGCCTCATAGCTTAACTCCAAGTGTATAGATAGATGAGCTTGATTTAGCGAGGACTGCTTGACTCTCTTCTACCCGGATTCATGCCGAACCTCTTCTCCAACTTGTTTTCTCCCATCTTCTCCTCTTCTCTTCAACTTCAAACCCCGAAGTAAGGTGTTTTGAAAGATTTTTCAAAGATTTTATCTCTCTTTCATTCATCTCCACTTTGTCCTTGCTCGGTTTACCGAAAAGCGCACCGTTTACCGAAATGCGAGCATCGGAACATCGTGGGAATTTTATTTCAAAAATGTTTTGAAAGAGAGGGTTTTAAGGTCTAAAAACCATCCAAAATAGCTTTGGTCCAAAATAGGGTGTGAAGTTGAGATTTGTCTCTCCTTCTTAGAAGTGAACCTTTGCCCTGCACACCTTCCAACACAGAGCAAACCATCAGTCGCGCCCAAGTCTTAAGGGCAGTCAAAAATAGGGTGTCTACAGGGTGGGTGTCCAATATTATAGAGTATTAGTTCTTATTGATAGCTGGGTGTTCCATTTAATAATGTCTTTTAATGTAATTTTACTTTAGGGTATAATTGTAATAAAAAAAATTATAAAATTGGGGGTCCAAAGAATTTTGGCAGGTGCTAATAACAGCACTCTTACGTTATTATGTTAGAGAAAAGTACACTGAGTAACTTTTAATATGTTACATTGGAGTGTTACGTTTGAGAAAATTATACTAAGGAGGTTTTTTTAATGTTACATTATTACGTTTAAGAAAAGTATACTAAGGAGCCTTTTAATATGTTACATTGGAGTATTACGTTTGGAAAAACTATAATAAGGAGTTTTTTTTTAATGTTACGTTATTACGTTCAAGAAAAGTACACTAAGGAACTTTTTAATATGTTATATTATAGTGATATGTTTGAAAAAATTACACTAAAGAGTTTTTGTGTATTATATTGATTGAAGTGTTACGTTTGGAAACAATACGCTAAAGAGTTTTTTTGAAATATTATGTTGTTACATTTGGGAAAAAAAATACATTAAAGAGTTTTTTTTGAAATGTTAAGTTATTACTTGAGAAAAGTACACTAAAGAGTTTTTTAATATATTATATTGGAGTGTTACGTTTGGAAAAATTGTACTAAGGAGTTATTTATTTTTTTTAATGTTACATTATTACGTTTAAGAAAAGTACACTAAGGAGCTTTTTAGTATGTTATATTGGAGTATTACTATTGGCTTTTTTGGCTTTTGAAAATTAAAAATGTAATTAGAGCGTGCCAACAAAGATCAATAAGTCCTTACATAAATAATAAATACCAACTAATTAATCAGACAATTGCTTCGAAATTCTTTTAGCCTCAATGAAGAAGACTTTTACTGGCGACTTGTTTTAGGAGAAAATTTACAAGAAATAATCACAAAAGTAAAAGAATGAGGGAGAGAATAGTGTCAAAAAATAACTTTCATTAAGTAAACCAATGTTTACAAATGTACCTTCGCATTTCTATAGCCTCGAAGGAGATTACAGCATGAACAGACTAACTTAGAACTACTTCTAAGAAACTGAAATACAATGCGGGACAATGAACGACTGGAATATAAAGAACTGGAAAGTAAAGAACTGGAAAAAATATAAACTAAATAAACTGGTTTATGGATCTGGTTCTAGTGTCTCCACTATCAGCTTTCTCATCTATTTATAGGCCCTGGTAGTAACCGTCGAAGTAGTTAATAACTATCGAAGTGAATGATAACTATCGAAGCAACCTCCATAATCATGGCTCTGAGCATTTTGCCTCTACTTAAGCCATTTCTTGCAGTTGGGTTTCCCTTCTAATTTTGGATTTAAATCTTCAAGAACTGTTTACTCACGTCACCTAGCTCCTTTCGATTGTTCTAGTACTTCGCAGATCCATTGTCATTGATATAATTTGCTACATGCCCTCTGATGATTGGAGACCTTTACTAATTCCTCAAGTTACCCCTAATGGACCACGTGTCAAGCTGTGATTGGCTGATACAAAATATATGGCCAACAATTGCGTTTGGAAAAAGTATAGTAAGGAGTTTTTTTTTCTTTTTTTTTTCTTTTGATGTTGTGTTATTACGTTCAAGAAAAGTACACTAAGAAACTTTTTAGTATGTTACATTGGAGTGTTACGTTTAGAAAAAAAAGTATACCAAGGAGTTTTTGTGTGTTATGTTAATTGGAGTGTTACATTTAGGAAAAGTACACTGAGGAGTTTTTTATTGTGATACATTGAAGTGTTACGTTTTTTGAGTGTTATGTTTGAAAAAAAATCTAATAAGGAGTTTTTTTTGAAGTGTTACGTTTGATAATTTCAATATTATGAGAAAACCCACATTTTGGGACCTTTGGGTTAGTAAGAAAAAAGAAATGATCAAACAGTTCATAAGATCACTATTTGGGATTTATTGGTACTTCACCTAAAATCTATCATAATCCCAAACATATCACTATTTTATAATCCTAACCTTTCAAACCCTACTATCGACCCACCCCACCTAACTCCTACCTATGGTTGCCATTGTCATCACCACCTCCATTTTCGGCTGCCAAGCCCCAACCTTTCCTTATCGTGACCCACCTCCCCCATCAACAAGCCACCATTATGTCACTGACTCTCAAATTAAAATAAGTTATAAGCAGTTTATTTAACCTACACCAAACACCCCATTATGTCATTTGGTTTTAGTATAATTTCTAAAGAAATGTAATCAATTAAACTTAATTGACATAAAATGAAAATGAAAATTAAATCAATACAATTAGACTTGCGAATGCTATACTAACAAAAAAAAAAACTAACGGTTAGCGGCATATTCAAAACTTCCAATATAAAAAGTGGCGCATGGCGATTACAAAAAGCGAGGTCAACCAATTAAAAATGCGTGTGGCAATAAAAGGGAAGTTTGTAATTGAGTCATGGAAGGTGCCACGTGGTGATTAAACAAGCTCTTGTTACATTCAAGGTTGAAGTATCAAAGTCATAACCACCGTTAGGCGATTACAAGCGATTACAACTTTGAAATTGAAATTCAACATGGAAAGAGGGAAAAACTTCATGGATGTAGCTATACATGGACATAGATCGTAGGGTAGTGGCTAACGATCTTGAAGGACACCTACAAATAGCTAGAATCAGGCCCGGCCCTGAGGGCAAGCCAAAGAGGCCTGCGCCTTGGGCTCCAAATTTGGGCTGAAAATAGGGCCCCAAAATATGATTTTTTGTTTTAGATATTAAAAAAAAAATCCAAATATTAAAAGCCCAATTAAACATAGGGCCAAAAAAAAAAAAAAACATATAATAAAGGCCCAATGAACATGGGCCCAAAAAGGTGAAACACATCTTGATATGCCCACTTGAGAAGAGTGAATTCACATGGGTCTTGCATATTTGACGAAACACATCTTTGAGAAGAATGAAACACATCATGTGAGAAGAATGAAACACATCTCTGTCTCTATATTTGTGAAACCATGAGTCTTGCATTGGACCGATAAAGATGAAACCATAAGTCTTCAATCCTCTCCTCTCCTTCATATTTGACTGAATGCCGAGCATTAACGATTTTGGGCATCAAAACCGTGTGTCTCTCTCTCTCTCTCTCTCTCTCTATATATATATATATATATATCACATTTAAATGGAGGAAGTTTTTGCCCTAATTTGTTGCCCTAATTTTCCCCTAATTTTCCTCCTAATTTCTTGCCCTATATAATTTGTTCTTTAAATTAGAAAATTACCTAATTTATGTGCTTTAATGAAAGTCTATAATTTTTGTTATACTCTAATTCTGAAAGTATATTATTTACAAAGATCAGTGATTGTGAATTTGTGTGGATTTGTGATTATATAGAGTAGTCATGCCTCCTAGGAAGTATATTTCTGGATGTGAAAAAAGGATTTTTAATATATGAAAGTAAATTTTTGTTTATAATTTTAATGATTATATGTGTAAATAAATTTTTATCCATTTATCCATCAACTTTTTTCTTTTTTTTTCAATGTAAGAAAGGCCCCATTTCCGAAGGTCGCCTTGGGTCCCCTAAATCTCAGGGCCGACCCTGGCTAGAATGAAGGAAAGAGAAGGCCCCCGAACAAAATTAGACAATTACTCGTTTTCCCTTTCTTTCCTTTCTCTGTACTTACATTTCGTATGAGTAGTTTACTTACATTCTGTAATCATTTTCTACCTTCGAAGTTGTCAAGATACTTAAGGTAATAACAAGTATAATTGAATTATTTAATTAATCAATTACTTAAGTCTGTCTCAATCTCTTTCCCCTACTCTGCTTCAAAAAATTGTTACTTGTTCTTTCTGTTCATTAATTGGTTCTCACTTAAACACAAATATTTAAATCCTCTTTGTAAGCATGAAAAATTTCAGTCAATTATAAATTGTCACATACTACAAAGGCCTACAAAATATGGCACAATTATTGACAAAGTAAATCTTGCCATGTGTCTAATTCCTCTCAAATTAATATTACATTGTGGTCAAATTAAATATTGCTATGTGTTAAAATGATGAAGTAAGTATTTGACTAATCAAATTAAACCATAGTGATGCAGCAAATAAGTTTTTCACTAA
The DNA here is from genome assembly GCA_025200525.1 of Camellia lanceoleosa. Taxonomy (NCBI): domain Eukaryota; kingdom Viridiplantae; phylum Streptophyta; class Magnoliopsida; order Ericales; family Theaceae; genus Camellia; species Camellia lanceoleosa. The sequence continues at coordinate 664,998 of JANUSC010000079.1, read as the reverse complement.
TCAAATTAAGCCACTTGTTACATTGAGGTGATAAAAAATTATAGCACACCATTAAAGTGATATTTTAGTATGTATTTGTAAATAAATTAAAGATAATTATGAAAGAAGTTAAAATGTATTAAGGCTCTCCTTCATTCATGGAGTGATCTTGACTAGATTTTCCATACAAATTCTACATACATAAATCAAGTTGTCGAGACAAAAGTCTACATCAAGTAAGAGAAAGCTCTATTAGATTCAAGCCTAAAGCCCTGAGGTCTCATCACCAAAGCTGATCAATCTCCATAAAATATAAAGTTTGGAGATTCAAATCAAAATTCGGCATCAAAATCTATAAATCTATAGTCATCTTCTACTAAAAAATTACTAAAAAATTAAAAAGCCAACAACCTATACTAAAAAGTCAAAAACTCATTTTCTCTCTACTTTTTGTACATCTTTTCGTAAAAAATTAAAGAATCATTTCAAATATACTAATTTTTTTATCTCATATTTTAATTAAAAAATCAAAAAAATTCTAAAATAACATATTCCCAAATAAATTGTTGAACCACCCATTAACAAGAACTTTCGGTTAGGGCTGTTCAAAAATCCGTTCAAACCGGTAATTCGGACCGAATCAGACTGAATCATACGGTTTGGTTCGGTTTTATTAAGAATTGGTTCGGTTTCGGATTAAAAAATATGAGAACCGTAAAAACGGTTCGGTTAATGGATTTTATGAAAAAACCGCGGTTCGAACCGAACCGAACCGAATTTTAAAAGATATATATATAAATAATATCAAGTTTTATTTTTATTAATTGGTTTTTTATAATTTTAATGATATTAAGATGGTATATATATGTAATATTAAGTAATACCTTAATATTATTAGTTTTTATCATGAGTTAAATGTAATTAGTTTGAGTAATTATTTTGCTAATATTAATAATTTATTCTTGTAAATAGAAATTTTTGGAACCGTAAACCAAACCGAAACCGAACCGTTTTTTCGGTTTGGTTCTAGTCTGGTTTTACAATTGTAACGGTCTGGTCTGGTTCTCAAAATCACAGAACCGTTAGGATCAGTTCGGTTCTTGGATTTTCTCAGAACCGAACCAATCCGGACCGTGTACACCCTTACTTTCGGTACTTGGTTTGAAAAAAGTTTGTTAATTGATCTTTGATTTTAAAATAAGAGGACATCTTAACCTTTGTTTGGGATGTAAGTTGGTTTTTTGATTTTATAATTTTTTTACTATTTTAACTTAGGGCTAAAATGTTTTGTTTATAATGGATTTTTTGGCCTTTTTTATTTTTGTGAGAAAAAAATAAAATGATTATGAATAAATGTGATATTTTATCTTATTATTTTTTTAACCTATTTTACCTTTTTGTGACTAAAATAACCTCAAACCAACATTCCAAACATATTAATCAATGGAGATGTTGAAACTATACCTCGTGTTACTGTGTTACATATAAAATTATTATTAAAAAAAGAAAAGAAAAAAAAAGTGATAGATGTTGGCTTCAATTTTTTGTTTTAAGATTTATTAATTTAATGTGTATAAATGTTAGAATAAAATATTAAGGTGTGTGAAAATTAATCAATTAAATGAAAAATAAAGAACTTTATTATTATTATTTTTAATTTTTAATTTTTGTAATATTTCAAAATAGGAGACTCTTGAGATAAGACATAAAATACTTTATTTTGAGTCTTGCTAACAAAGATACGTCAATTTTGAGACATTTATTACTAAATTTAATACATTTTTTTTTATAAATTTCAAACCACTTTATAAATTGTTTATACTTTTTTAATACATTTTTTCTAACATTCTTAGGGCTAGTTTGGCATAGTCAATAAAAGATAAAAAGTTAAAAAGTTATCACTATTCACAAAAAAAAAAAACAAATACAAATTTACACCAGAAAACGTACAAGTCAACTTTTGTCTTGAAGTGATGGTACAAATTAGACTGGATACACTTCTCAGAATACATAGGACAATATTGTTTGGCCCGTGAAGGCCTATCACATGTACTGTTTTGATAATCTGAGCCGTTTAATGTGTAGAACACGTCGAGTTGTATATGCCTATAAAAAAATCACGTTGATTGAATATCGATAACTATATGATCAAATCAATTCTGTATAAAAAAAATGGATGATGAACAAATTAACGGTTGACAAAAAACTAATCCGATCAAATAGCTATCGATATCTGATCAACGAGATTTTTTACAAGTATATAGTACTCGACGAGTTCTACACATTAAACGGTTCAGATTATCAAAACGAGACCCGTAATGGGCCCACACGGGCTGAACAGCACCGTCCAGTCTGATCTCGGACTAGAGGCAAGCTGCTCCTATACATCTGTGCTACCCACCGTACTAGCTTCATGGTACAATCACTGTCAGTACGATCATAAGTATCAGAGGTAATATGGTAATTTTGCTATTTTATATAATATTTTAATACACATTTTTTTGTAAAAAGTCAAAAAATTATCCCAAACAACCATCTTTTTTTCCTCTACTTTTTTATCCAAAGAGTCAAAAAGTTTACTTATTTAGTTCATCCCAAACAATCCCTTAGCTTAGAAAAAATACTGTAACATACTAAATATACATGGTCTATACACGATTATGGAGTCTATAAATAAAGAGCTATGAGATTGTTTTAGAGAGGGTGGAAGAAAAATGTAATCTCCAAGGTGAAATATAATATCTCTAGATAAAGAGAATTCTAAAAGAGTTGAGAGAATTTGAGAGTTTACAGAGAAATACTTTGGTTGTGTTTGGTAGAGTTTTGTAAATACGATTTAAGAATATGAGTTGTATTTTGAGTTTGTGAGTTGTGAAATTATGATTTGAGTGTAGAAAATTTGTTTGGTTATAGTTTTTAAATAGAGTGTTGAATTGAGTTTTGAATTGTATGTGGAATCTAGTTTTGAAAGTTTGATGTGACACGTAAAATAAGAAAATTTGTTTGGTAATGAGTTTTCAAAATAGTTTTCAAAACTTAATTCAACCTATAATTGATAATCAAACACACAACTCATAACTCGATATCCGTATTTTTGATCAACAGTCATAACCAAACCATTTTAAAATACTCAAATAAAAAAATAATTTTTAATAAAATTAATTGTTTTTAAGTAATTTTTTTCCAAATATTTTTTTCTTTAAAATAACTTTTATGTCAATTATTTTTTCTGTCAATTAATTTTTTAGGCCTATACAAAAATTTTCTGCAATACGTTTTTAATATTTTTCAGAAATTCTGTTCAACTCAACAAGTTTGGAGATTACATATTAATAAAAATTAACAAAAATCAGTTTGTTCAATTTTTTTAAATACAAACCAAAACATAAACGTTACCAAACATTATCAACATTTTTTCATTTATTAAATTTTATTAATTTAATAAAAAAAATCGTATCTTTTTAAAGGTGCATTATTGCCCCTCATACCTAACTCTCACCCACCCTTGAAGCTCATATAATTGGGGGCCATTGAGTAACATTTGTCTACAAAATGACCAATTCGTCCCTCTTTCATAGAATGGCAGGTTGTTATGTAAGAATAAAATGAAAAGGGTAATAGTGTAATTTCACTCATCCAATAGACCCACTCCTTCCTCTGCTGGGTGTCAGTTGATCACTGTTCGATAAAGGAAAAGGAAAAAGAAGCCAAAAACGACCATAGATTGTCAGTGATCAGTATACGGAAGAAATGAAAAATAAATAATAATAATAAAAATAATGATCAGTATACTAAAGAAATGAAAAATAAATAAGAAAAAAAAAAAACCTTATGGACCTGAGCCTTTATATAAGTCAGTATCTCTGCATTTGTTTAACCACACCATCTTCACCATCTCATTCCAACAACTTCAGCAATTTCTTCACCCTACAATATTGACTACATTCAGTGTAGATATCCGTATAAAAGAAGAGAGAAGAGCTTTCATAAGAGGTTTGTTTGAACCATAGTTTCATATTCTTCATAGTTTCAGAGTTGAGTTGCAAAAAGGCGAAAATCCACCATACGGGACAACTGGCCGGTCATTCGACCGATCATCCGGTTTCAGCCACCAGTTTGCCTTTTGCGCTCAGTTTTACTATCTGTTGGTTGCCCTTTAGCAGAGGCTCAGTTTGCCTATCTGTTCCTTTTTTTTTTCACACCAACATCATACATTTTGTTATACATTTTTCATACATTTTTCTTCACTTTTGCAGTCATCATGCCGAGAACAAAAAGAGCGACACACGAACGTGGCGAAACCTCTAACCCTTCACAATGTCAACAACAGCAACAACATCATTGCTTTCCAACTGTTGATTTTCTCACATACAATCACGAACAAGCTTATTCAAAATTTTCTAATCAACCAATTGTTATGGGAAGAAAGGTAAATCTACCTTCTCAATATGATCCACTGTTGCTTGGCAGACTGGATACGATGGTATGGTTACCTTTAACTAATTTACCACATAAAGTATATCCCCGTCTTGTTTATTTATTTTACCTTCACTTGAGATCTACTGAGGGACAAGTGGAAGAGTGCAGTCTGCTTCTTATGTGAAGGGGAAAGTAATCACACTAAACCCCGCACTTTTGCACAAATTATTGGAGTTGAACAGGATTTGCAATGCCATTTTCAAACTAAGACTCGATTAGCTAATATTGTTGGTGATCTAACTGAGGTTTATACCACAATTTGTAAAAACCGATTTACTGGCACTAATTTACAAGCAAGACATTTAAAACCCGACATTCGTATTCTTCATCGATGGATAGTTGAAAATGCCACTCCCAAAAAAGGACATTTTGATGTTGTTTCATGTTTTAATGTTTATTTGTTATATTGTTTTGAAATTGGACAAACATTAGATTTATACTACATATTACTGCAAGAAATGATGGTTGCAAATCTTGGTACTCTTAGTGGCCGGTCACTACCTTTTAGAGCTTTGTTAACCAAAATTTTCAAAGCGTATCGTGTCAACCTTGAAGGTGAAGTAAAAGTGAGAATCACTTCACCAATTTCTGAGTACACACTGACCCGAGCTGGCGGTTCTGAAAACTTACTAGGCTCTATTAATTTTGAAAATGAACCAATACTTGATAAGGAAGAACCCAATAACAATGCCATGCCACTAAATGAACAACCCCAATACTGGACTAATTATTTAGCGTTGAAACAAGAACGGTACAATCAGTGCCTTGTAGACACCCCATTTTTGACCGACCTTAAGACTCAGACGCCACCGGTTGAGCGCTCGGTGATATTGCATGCTGTGCTTGTTCAGAGTTTCAGAGTCGCGGCCGTGCGCCCTGCCTCCGGACTCCCGAACCCTTTTCTCTACCTTGTCTCGGTTTGCGAACCAGGCTTGGTTTTCTCTGTTTTCTTTCCCGAGGGAAGGTGGTCTTGTAGACTATCTCCGGTGGCCGTGGGCTACTTTTCGTGGCCGTGAGCCATTTTGCCCATTCGGAGCCGGTTCCGGTTTTGACCCGTCGGTAGTGTGCCTCGGCTCGGGACCCCGCACCCATCTCCGACTTCGCCGGTTTTTGGCGGAGACCTCTGTTTTAGTGTTCCGGGGAACACTGGGGCCCCTGATGCCCACTTGACCGAATACCGCCGGTGCGGCGCCCCATTTCGGGACCGAACTGCGTGATTTGGGCCCGAGCATTCATTCGCATCCGCTTTCTCCGGTTTTGGCGGAGACCTCTGTTTAACATTCGAGGAACCACAGGGCCCCGATGCCCACCGTGGCCGTATGCCACTTTCGGTGCTATGTAGGTTTCGGGACTACGCTCCGGTTTTGGTCCCGAGCATTCATTTGTATCGGTTTTCTCGATTTTTGGCGGACCTCTGTTTTGTCATTCGAGGACAGGGGTCGAGATACCCACTTGCTTGAATACCACTTAGGCACCCATGACCCATTTTCGGGATCCCGATTTGCTCGGTTTTGGCCCCGAACGTTCATTTCTCATTAGTTTTTGTTCAAACTTGGCAGGTACCTCTGTTTCAACATCAGGAAGATCACTGGGGGGTGGGAGGCCAGCAATTATCCCAGATAACCAGTTTCGCTCCTCCGGAGCCCGTTTTGCTCACTTCCGGGCCAATGTTGAACACCTTGGGGGTATTTTCTTCCAACCAAAGTTGCATATCTGTGATGAGGGGACCTGGGAGGACCCTACCAACTACTGGTCGGCCAGAAACTGTGAGTTTCAGTTTTGGGCCTCTCCTTCAAGCTCTATGTTGTGACTCCTGCTTCAGTGTTGCCAATTTCCGGCCTTGGAACCTTGTTGCACACATCTAGGAGGACACTTTGGTATGGTGGTCGGCCAGAAATTGTGCCTTTCATTTTTGGGCCTCTCCTTCAAGCTCTATGTTGTGACTCCTGGTTCAGTGTTGCGATTCGACCACAGGGCCTTACTCTACACACATGGGAGGACACTTCTGAATAGTGGTCGGCCGAATTTTGAAGTTGATTTTTTGGTGGTGGCGGCCATAGGAGGTGGTGGCCGGCCATGGTGGGTGGTGGCGGCCACCTTGAACAAAACTCCTGGCCGGCAGACTTGTGCTTTCGGCTGTTCAATTTGTCAAAGTGTCTCCTCACGGGGACATTTGAGGAGGAAAGATTGGATGCTTTCCTCCTTTTACACCCCATCTTCTTGCCTATTTGAGGCCTCTCCCCTCCTTCTTCAAGGTTAGAAATTTTGGTCTCAAGAACACTTAACCAAATTCCTCATTTTCATAGCTTTAAACTCCAAAGAAGCTTCAAGTGTCAAGGCCATTCCTTCATCAACACCTAGCTTCACCATCCCTACCATCACTTCAGCAGCAAGAAGGTGAATTTCAGAGGTTGAGAAGCTACAAATCGAGCCAAGAATCAAAGAAAGACAAGTCTTCAAGGGTAAGTCCTCAAAACCAACTTTTAGGGCATTTTCTTGATCCTTTTCTATACTTTAATTGGTTGAGAATTGGGGCCCCGACCCTACTGCTTTTTGCTTAAAATGAGCCCCTCTACAACTTTGTAGAAGGGCCCAACCTCATTTGGTGTTTGTATACACTAGTTCCTTCAATATTCCTCAAGTTGGTAACATTTTTGCATGCTAAAATTGACCTATTTGTGTTGGTTTTTGGGGGTCCGACCCCTACTGATTTTGTGCTTAAAATGAGCCCCTCTACAACATTGTAGATAGGCTCAACTTCATTTGGCCTTTGTATCTATCACTTCCTTCAATTTCATCAAGTAGGCCATATTTTGTATGCAATTTTTGACCTATTTTTGTTTGTTTTTGGGACCTCGACCCCTACTGGTTTTAGTCTTATTTTGACCCCCTTTACATTTTTCATGAAGAAGGTTTGGTCATTTGGTGTATAGATTGCATGTCTTAGGTTATACCCTCTTATGGCTTCGTTTTTGCCTTCTATTTCTAGCATATTTGTCTTATGATTTAGAGGCTTCCATCTTCTGCATACATGCTTATTTTTGGGCCCTCTTTCATGTTATAGAAGAAAATTTTTCTATTTGAATTTTCTATATACTACTTGCTTTGAAAATCCTCTCTTTTACCGTATTCTTGCGAGCTTTTGTTGCCATATCTATGCTTGCATTTTGGCCATGTTTATTACTGAAAAAATGCCATATTTGGGACTGCCTTGCTACTGTTCTTGCTGCCATGATCATATTTTGCATGTATAGCATGGCTATAGGCCATTTCGGGGCTTAATTTCGTACTTTCGGGATGAATGCATGCTTGGTGTCGTTTGAATTGTTTAGGGCTGTTTTCCCCTTTATTTAGGTGCTGAAATTCCATTGCCATGCTTGCATATCATTTCCCATGCCATTTGCATCATTTTTGCATTGCCTCGGTTTGCGTGCCAATGGGCACGCATTTCGAGGCACCTCATTTTTATCATTCCGGCAGCCTATGTGAGTGTGGTTGAGGCCCTCTCATGTTGGCGTAAGCCCAATTTGCATTTCCATGCTTGTATGCCATTGCCTCGATTTGCGTGTCATGGTAGCGTTTAAGCGACTTTACCCGACGGCCTCCTATGTGAGTGGTGAGGCTCTCCCATGTTGGTGTAAGTCCATCCGGCATCCGTATGCCATTTCATTATTTCATCATCGCCTCGGTTTGCGGCGCGCGTGAGCACGCACTTATGCCGGTTATCCGATTTTCATCTTTCATCATCGCCTCGGTTTGCGCGCGCTGTGGGCACGCGCCGAAACGCCGATCTTATCCGATTTTCATCTTTCATCATCGCCTCGATCTGCGCGCTGTCAGGCACGCGCCGAGGCCGGTTTATCCGATTTTCATCTTTCATCATCGCCTCGGTTTGCGCGCTGTAGGCACGCGCCCGGCTGCCGGTTTATCGTTTCCATCTTTCATCATCGCCTCGGTTTGCGCGCTGTGAGGCACGCGCCCGAAACTGCCGGTTATCCGATTTTCATCTTTCATCGCCGCCTCGGTTTGCGCGCTGTGAGCACGCGCCGCCGCCTTTATCAATTTCCATCTTTCATCGCCGCCTCGGTTTGCGGCGCTGTGGGCACGCGCCCGGCACGCCGATTTATCCGATTTCATCTTTCATCATCGCCTCGGTTTGCGCGCCAGGCACGCGCCGAGGCGCCGGTTTATCCGATTTTCATCTTTCATCATTGCCTCGGTTTTGCGGCGCTAGGGCACGCGCCCGGGCTGCCGGTTTATCCGATTTTCATTTTCATCATCGCCTCGGTTTTGCGGCGCTGTAGGCACGCGCCGAGGCACCGGTTATCCGTTTTCATCTTCGGCATCGCCTCGGTTTGCGGCGCTGTAGGCACGCGCTTCGGCACCGGTTTATCCGTTTTCATCTTCGGCATCGCCTCGGTTTGCGCGCTGTAGGCACGCGCTTGAAACGCCGGTTATCCGATTTTCATCTTTCATCATCGCCTCGGTTTGCGTGCGGGTGAGCACGTTCGAGGCATCTCATTCATAGCATTCATGTGTATTCATCCCAACATTGAGTTGTGCAAATCGGCTCCTCGGCCATCATGCATCGATATCGTGATTGGTGGCGCGAGATCGAGACATGCATATATTTGTGAAATACTGCTATGCCCTTTTCTGCTCTCCGTCGGCAAAAATGAAGAATTATCGACTTTAGGAATCACGCATAATTGAGAAAGCGCAAGCGAGAAACTGTCGGGGCATCGATTGGATTTCTGTAGCGACCAGACATATACTATTCACGAAGCGGCGGTCCACGGCTTGCGCCCGATTCAATTCTTTTGTAATTAATTTGTTAAATTAATTAGAATTAAATTATTCGATTTGTATATTCTTTTATTTGGGGTGTATTATTCTTTTATTGGACCCTCTGGCGAGGCATAAATGTAATAAGGGTGGGTGAGTGTGATGTATGTCTTCCAACCCCATTTCTTTCTCCCTTTTATTTACCCGCTTTGAATGGTTAGATATAGGGCATACTTCAATTAGCATATAGTATGACAGCATGTTTGCATCATTCATCTGTTTTGCACGCACCGGGCTCGGCGCATCATACAAACTGCATTGTATTTTCAATTCCAAATTGAATACGTGTTAGTTGTAGCATTTCATATGCCATATTTAGAATAGCCGAGCCTGCTATAGTTTGCATTCTTGCATGTGTTGCATTAGGCATTTCTGTATACCTAGGATCATGCATGATTTCTAATCATTTTCTGTTTTGGCTTGGAGTACTCGGTAAGTGGTTATGCTTTAGCATCCTTGCATGCGTGTGAGTGTTGCCATGATAGCATGCTTGCCATGAGGCTAAATGCTTATGTGATATAACTGCCTTGAATGCCTGTGGGTGGAGGTTGGGTTATTTGAACTGGAGCAATTCATCGATTGTTTGTTAAGCCCACTAGATTGTGGCAAAATCTGTATTTTAAGCCTACCTGCGGGTAGCAAACCAACTTTCACAAACAAACATGAAATGTTTTGTTCCAATTCAGACGGCCCAGTCTATACTTGTTTGCTGCGAGCATCACATAGTAATCCTAGGCTAATAACGAGAATAAAAGCATACAATGTTTTCAAAATCAGATATCATGGTTAGTAGAGGCGGTCTTTGGCCGAGAGGAATGCTCACGATGTGACCTTCCCTAATCGTACCCAAGTTCGAGCCAACTTTGGTGATGACGGACCACGTGGCCTTTGGCACCGAGTCGGGGTTTCCTAAATTCCCCATTTTAAAAAAATATTTAGGTGGCGACTACATTATCCGCAAAGCGATCCATGTTTGGCACTTCTTTCAAAAATCTGTTTTTCTTCAAAAGCGATTTGCGGATTTGGACTCTTTGGTTCGAGATTTAGAACATAACACAAAATCGAGTCAGTATGGCGAGGTCCCCATGGCGTTATTCTGATTCTGGCGACTCTGCTGGGGACTTAGAGAACTTGACTCGAACTCATGATATCTGTGTTTGACTACACTTGTGTGTTTCTTTGCATTGCATTTGCATTGGTGCGCCTAGGACACCGTGTTTGCCATCTGCTATTCCTGAGCGGTTTGCCGGAGGCTTGTCTTGTCAAGGCATGTCCATAAGGCTTGCGATTCTGACTCTGCCGATGTAGAACACAAACCCGGTTTTACGGGGCACCCTTTGACCATTCGACCTAGTGCATATTCGGATCCATAGTGACCATTCCAAACTAGGACGGGTTGCTTACCGTTTATAGGTTGTTTGAAGCGGCTGTGTGCGTGGTGAAACCCTAGTTCACGACAAAATAGGGCGGAAACCCTACCCCAACATAGGGGTGTTTTGGCTCTCACTTATACGCTATGTGCTTGTTAGAGTGTGCCTCTCTGAAATGCATGTATCGGTATGAGTTTGGGCATCGAACTGCGGGCATCGGTTTTTGAATTTGGGAATCGAACTGCGGGCATTATCGATGTTGAGAATCGGTTATCTGCGGATATCAGATTGATTTATCGAAACAGCGTCTGAGAATATTGACGATGTTGAGGCGATGTATAACCGGCTTACCAAGCTGTGTGTTGTTGTATACATTGTGTGTGGTGTATTCAATTCAAGCCGTTATCTTTGCCCGTTTGTATACCCGTATGTGTGTGGTATATTCAATTTAAGCCGTTATCTTTGCCCGTTTGTCTACTCATTGTATGTGGTGTATTCAATTTAAGGTATTATCTTTGCCGTTTTATTTACGGTTATTTATTTCTTTTTGCTTTTATTTATCCTTTTGCTAGGGCGGTTTGTAGCACAATTGCTTCGAACCCGTCGATACCCCCAAGCAATACGGACGAGGTCGCCGACTCAGCCGATCAGAGGATCTAGTTGAGCCGGACATCGATGTTCCATTCACTACCGGTTTTAGAAGGAGACAGAAGCTTGATCCATCGAGCGAGATTATTGATGCAATGATGCCTTTAGAAACAGATAGTCGGGTTGAGATTCCCATTTACGCTCTGAGACACCCTTGCGATTTTTGAGATGGAACAACGAATCCAACAATAAGCGATGATCGCGGATGGTGAAAGCATGAAGCAAATGCAAGATGATGCTATCCGCCGGTAATTTTCGGACAACGAGCCACTATCATGGCCCATGATGCGAGTTGATCACGGTTACAATGAGCAGCGGCGTCTGCTTCAAATCGAACTCCTCCTCTACGGGGCCCCACTACGAACAACTTCTGCTGGCGAATGCCCCTCAAACCCTCAAAATGCCAGGCGGCCAGAATATCCTCCGAATCAGCAGAACATTACGCCAAACCCCAAAACATTCAAGAGGACACGGGTCTCCCAGCAGGGCAGCTCGCCCGCTTCCGCCTGTTGTCCAAAAACATTGGGACTCTCCATTTGAGTTCGAGGTAGACGAAGACTCTGAAATTGAGCAAGTTGGAGAAGCTCTTTAAGAAGTCTCAAGGCGAAGGCCATCCCAAATATCGAGCGGCTATCTTGATGTGGCCGTGACTCGCCAAACAGTTTAAAATGCCCGGATCGATCGCTTTGATGGAGTGCGAGGATCCTATGGTCCACCTCCGGTTATTCTCGGACGTCTTAAGACCAATGGGCCTAACGACATAAAAAGCTCTCTTTGTTCGGTCGAACCTGTCGGTGTGGCATCCACTTGGTACTCAAAACTTCGATGATGATGTGAAAACAAAGCGGGATGAGATGGTGAGGCCTTCCTTGCACAATATTCATACAACACGCAAATCGAGGTCACGACTCGTGATCTCGAGGCAACGGCGAGGAGCCTAAAGAGTCTTTTGATTTCGTCACCGGTGGAGAGCCAAGGCATCGATGATGACCTTGAGGCCAAGCGATAGAGATCAAATTCGGATGATTGTCGCCAATCTCCGGTGGCATTAATGAAGATGATCTGATCCCTTTCCCCACCTTCAGATTTGCATGATATGGGGATGCGGATAGAGGATGCAATGAAAGCAGTCTGTTCGACCAAGATCGGGATCGACCCGAAGAACGTTTAATCGGAATACCAATGCAGGCCGAGTGGCTCTTCCAATACGAGAACTTGAGGTCGGAATGGTCACCACCAATCCCCTTCCCAACCAAGGCATGGCGGCCACACCTTTTGAAGCCTCTGGGGCGATAATCAAGCCCCAAGATACCAACCCGGGGCCACGAACCTTCTCCCCACTCTATATGTCTTTGTCTAAAGTCCTCGGGGTTCTAGTCGAAAGGGGCACTGAAACCCTTGGGCGAGGCCTCTACGAATCCACTCCCCCTTCCCATAATCGGCCAAATATTGCGGTACCACAGCAACATGGTCATGACACCGACCAATGTTTGATTGCGTCATGAGGTTCGAGGACCTCATTGACAAGAACATCATTTACCTCCTCAAGGACCCAACGTCACAAACAACCCACTCCCCAAACACAACCAAGATCCACCAAAAGAGTCAACCTTATCCGCTGGGGCGCATCTTACGATCGGTATCTACATAACTCCCTCCACTTACCCAAGCGAGGTGGTCCTTCCCGCAACCTTGACTTGTGTGTGTTGGACACCTCCCAACCCAACTGAGCCAAAGGTGGTGACCACCGAGAATGGGCGGGCAAGCTTCGAGGAGAGCGAGCTGTTGAGTCAGGGGTGGAGCTATCTGAGAATTCGGTGGCGAGCTTATGATCCAGTGGATATATCTTCTTAGATGAGCAGGTCTAAGTGAGTATGGAATTTGGGAAGAGGCCGAGTTGTGTATGATCCGGGGACAAGCTTGAATCGGCGGATGATTTGTTGTGGTGGAAGAGGACTTCGCCAACCTTCAATTCTACAGGAATCAGGGGATGCATCGATTAATTGGTTTGAAGATGAGGAGTCAGCAGAAGTCGTCGGGTGGTTGGATGATCAGCCTGATATTGTACCATTTGTGGCCGGAAGGGCCGGAGATCAGATTACATTGCCGGGGAGCGCCGGTACGAAGAATTTCGTTCAACAACGAAACATTTTGAGAACCGCAGTTGTTCTTTGGAAGAACAAGAAAGAGATGGGCCTCTGAGAGGCAGAAAAGCAAGAACCATGAGGAAGTTGAAAGTCTTTGCAGACGCGTGAACATCGTGAGCATGAGGAATGAAATTACTGGGAGGACAAGAAAGGCAGAAGCGGACAGATGCCTGCTAGACGCTAATGGAATGTGGTGGGAAGATGACGACTTGTATCTTGCCCACACAGACGAAGACTGGGCAGGTGGCCAACCGGACAGTACTTGGTACCTCGAGGAGGTAGATCACATGACTAGAAGTGGGCGGTATTTTAAGCCCCCACACCTTGATCAACCCGAGGCATCAGGGAAAGATAAGGAGGCGGAAAGCGAAGAAAAGCAAGTGGAAGAAGAATTTGTCTTGAAGCGACTAAAAGAAAATACAAGCAGAACATCTCCATTTGGGGATTGCTTATGGCCGAGGTGCCGTGTTGTCTTATCTGCCATGGATGAGCGGCTTTCCATCGAAACTCTGTGGAACAACTAGTTGGTTTGGTCTTCCGGGAGGAGGTTCCCGGCATTGACCTTCTGGACAAGGAATTGCCGCTGAGGCGTGGACCATAACAGACCTCTCTACATCTCGTAGAATCACGAGGGACAAATGGATTCGGTGGTGCTTGTTGACACGGGTCCGCTATCAATGTTTGTCGGCCCGAGCGGCCTATGCGATTGGGTTAAAGCTGCGGACTTCACACCGACTACTCGGTGTCGAGCATATGATAATACAAGCGAGGATGTCTTGGGGACGGTGAAAATCCAAACCAAAATTGGGCTGGACACCACGGAATAGATTTTCATGTCTTGGAGGTCCCCGCATCTTTCAACATGCTTTTGGGGCGACCCTAGTTGCATCAGGTGAAGGCCGTCTCATCTACCCTACATCAAATGGTGAAATACCCCTTTGAAAAGGGAGTAGCCATTGTTTTTGGGAACTCATCAATCCATCCCCCTCCGGAGGTATCTACGCCAGTCTTGGAGATTGAACACGGCATGGAGGACATGTTTATATCGGATTTTCTTTGCATTGAGGCCGGTGGTCTGAACATTATGGGCTGTGAACGAGGGTTTGTATGTCAGCGCTCAAGCCGTCTACCTCATGAACAAGCTACAGCATATCCCCGGGATGGGATTGGGAAGAAGGGGCCGGAAAGGTGTCGCAGCGTTGGCCGAAGTGCCACATAATCCACATACCTTTGGATTAGGTTATCCGCCTACCAAAGAAGATAGACGAGGAAAGGAAAGGAAATGGCAGCCAGGAAGGCAAAGCAGGAAGCCTTTTGATCTAATACATAGGCCCATCTGGGGTACCTGAGCAGACGCTCGTCCGGAGGGGAAGATTTTCCATTTTGCGCTTCCCAGAACCATGGTTGAGCGCGAGGAAGCGTGCAGGTTTCGAAATCTTCTTCGACTGCAACTATCCGGGATAGCGTTAAGAGCGAATGACCCAACAAGCGAGATCGAAAGCGAATGAGGCGGTGAGTCCCGAGGGCACCGAATTGGAAGTGGGGTAGCGGCATGTCTCCTCTCGATCCTCCGATCGACCGAGATTGCTTGGGGAATAACGTCGCGGTTTCCGTGATTGGAGATGAAAGCTTGCCAACCAACCAGACTATCTTGGACGATCGATCGCACCTCTCTCATTTGGCGATCTGAGGAGGATTCTTATCCGCCAGTTCCGGTCAGTAGTGAGCGAATCTGATTCCACCGAAGTCTTCGGAATCGAGTTCGGCTCATTGAGTCTGAGTCTGGTACTCTGGGATGTTAACGGATGCCAGAGTCTTGTCCAGGTCGTCTTTTCCTTTTCTTTTGAGTCTGTGGTAACCGATGAATTGGATGATCTGGATGAACTTAATGAGAATGAGGTGAATGTTGTTTCCGAGTACTTTTCTGTGCCCCTAATTTATTGCATTAACTCAGACTTTCAAAATTTTGATCAAAGCAGCGAGGACGAAGTGCCTCCGGTTTTACAACGTTTAATTGAGCAAGAGCAAGAGGTTTGTAAACCCCTTAACGGATGAAATCATTCCTGTGAATATTGGTACTGAGGAGGACCCGCGGCTGGTCCAGATCAGGTCCACGTTGTCTTCGGAGGAACGCGAGCGCTTAGTCGCTTTATTAAAAGATTTCAAAGATGTTTTCGCGTGGTCCTACGAAGACATGCCCGAATCGATCACGAGATTGTACGACATCGGATCCCCCTTGACCGGGGCCCGACCTATCAGCGAAGCTTCGAAGGATCCGCCCGGATTGTGCTCTCAAGATCAAAGAAGAGGTCACCAAGCAAATTGACGCAAGCTTCCTGCTAGTATCTGAATATCCCACTTGGTTGGCCAACATAGTGCGATCTTAGAAGAAAGATGGCAAGATCCGGGTGTCGTAGACTTGAGGATTTAAGCGAGCGGTCAAGGACGACTTTCCCTTGCCACACATTGATGAGCTAGTGGACTTTACAGCAGGGCATGCACTGCTCTCGTTCATGGATGGCTTCTCGGGCTATAACCAGATAGTGATGGCACCAGAGGACAGAGAAAAGACTGCATTCACCACCCCGTGGGGAACATACTGCTATCGGGTAATGCCGTTTGGGTTGAAAAACGCTGGGGCTACTTATCAACGGGCCGCGACCACAATATTACACGATATGATCCACAAAGAGGTTGAGGTGTACGTGGACGACATGATTGTCAAGTCCAAAGAAAGAGAGGGCCACTACACCGCCTTGCGCAAGTTTTTCCAAAGGATCAGGGAATTCAGGTTGGTTAAACCCTCGAAATGTCGTTTGGTGTTACTGGGAAAAATCTTTGGGTTTCGATTACACAAAGGGGCATCGAGGTCGACCCTTCCAAAATCAAGGCCATCTTAGAAATGCCACCACCAAAGGTGAAAAAAGAGGTGCGAGGCTTTACGGGTAAAGTGCAATTCATAAGGCGGTTTATTTCAAAACTAACCTTGACTTGTGAACCACTTTTTGGTCTCTGAAGAAAGGAAAGAAGTTCAATGGACGGCCGATGCCAAGTTGCATTTGAGCAGTTAAAGAATATCTACGAACCCACCGCTTTATCACCACGAATCGGAAGCCGTTGATTTTGTACTGTCGATGTTGAGACCACGATGAAATTTGCATGCTTGCACAAGAATCGAAGATAGGGTGGAGAAAGCCATCTATTATTTGAGCAAGAAAATGCTAGAGTATGAAACCCGTATACTGGCCATTGGAAAAGGCTTGCTTAGCTACGTATGGGCTACGAAGTCTTGCGGCACTACTTGTTAGCTCACTCTGTAATGTTGGTTTCACGACTTGATCCCATCAAATATCTTTTTCGAGAAACCGCTTCACGGGTAGGCTAGCTCGTTGGTTCTTTGTTGCTCTCGAATTTGATCTTACATATGTGACGCCAAGTCGATAAAGAAGGCGAGAGCGATGGCGAGTTCCTTGCCGACCATCCGGTTGAGGGATGAAGCGATTGAGTACCTATTCCAGATGAAGCAATGCGCATATCGGCGAGGAAAGTTGGACAATGTACTTTCGGGCGTCAAATCAACATGGGTATGGGATAGGAGTGTTCCGATAGCACCCGACAATTCCGTATCCTCTAGCCTTCAAACTCCGTTTCAAAGTCTCAAATAACGAAGCGAGAATCTGGCGTGCATTCTTTGGTATGGAAGCGACCTTGGAATTAGGGGCAAGGCAATTTGGGCGTCATCGGAGATTCGAATCTTGTTGTGTCTCAAGCCAAAGGAGACCGGAAAGTAAAAGAAGAAAATATGATGATGTATCACCAAACCTTGGATTTCTTGATTCCTCGGTTTGAAAAGTTAAGTTTACTCATCTACTAAGAGAGAACAACAAATTCGCAGATGCTTTAGTAACTCTATCATCTATGATAGACATCCCACGGAGTCCGAATCGTCCGGTCATTATCGACGAAATTACTTTTGCCTATGAGTCGATTGCAGCCATAGATGAAGTTCGGGACGAACACCCCTGGTATTACGACATCTGGAACTTTTTGGAAACAGAAACATACCCGCCAGGAGTAAATGCCAAAGACAAGAGGGCAATAAGAAGGTTGGCCGTTCAGTTCATCATCTGCGGGGGTAAATTGTATAGAAGGGGTCATCTGGGAATGCATAAACTGTGTGTTGATGCTGAAGAGTCCAAGCGTCTGATGGAAGCCATCCACGGGGGTGAATGCGGTGCACATATGAATGGGGTGATGTTGGCTAGGAAGATCCTTAGGCAAGGTTATTATTGGTCCACCATGGAGGAGGATTCTATCGGTTTAAATCGGCGATGCCACAAATGTCGATTCATGCAAATCGCATGAACATTCCGCCGTCAAAGCTGTACAACATGACTTCGCCATGGCCGTTTTCTGTCTGGGGAATCGACGTAATCGGGGCTGTCTCTCCAAAGGGGTCAAACGGGCATGAGTTCATCCTGGTAGCGATAGATTACTTCACAAAGTGGGTTGAGGCCCAATCTTATGCGGTGTTGAAAGCTTCACACGAAGCAAAATTCATCAGAAACAACATCATCTGCCGCTACGGGGTCCCGAATGAAATAGTTTCAGACAAGGGTTCCCACTTCAAGAAGAAGATGATTGACTTGTGGGAGAAAAACAACGTGGCTTTTCATAAGTCGTCTACTTATCGCCGCAAACCAGCGGAGCGATTGAGGCCGCCAACAAGAATATCAAGCGCATATTACGAAGATGGTGGAAACCTCTGAGGATCGGCCGGATAAGTTGCCATTTGCTCTATGGGGCTCAGACTTGATCGAACTTCTCTGGGCGACTCGTACTCATTAGTCTATGGGATGGAGGCCGTTCTACCAATTGAGATCGAGGTCCCATCATTGCGAGTATTGGCGAGTGCGGATAATGAAGCGGATTGGCGACAAAGCGGGTTTGAAGAACTCATGCTCTTTGATGAAAGGAGATTGAAAGCAACGTACCACGTTCGGGGTTATCAGCAGAATCGCCGGGCTTTCAACAAGAAGGTTAAGTCCGAGAACTTGAAAGAAGGAGATTTGGTGCTCAAGGACAACGAGCTCCCATCCACGACCCAAGGGCAAGTTAGGACCCAATTGGATGGTCCCTACATCATCAAGTCAATGCAGTCGGTGGGCTGTGGTTACGATGGATCTAGATGGCTTGGAGTTTTCCCAACCGATCAATATGGACAAGTTGAAGAAATACTACCCTTGAGAGGCTCGCTGGGCGAAAACCGAAAGGGCGACCTAGGCAAAACTTCGAGCATAGAAAATTTGAAAAATATAAAAGCGAGCTCGCAAGGTTGAAAACCATAAAGGGCGGCCTTGGCAAAAGTTAGGCGCAAAGGAGAGCAAAAACACTCGGCGAACCTAACCTGAACTACGTAAGACTTGATTCCCACCTTTGGGATCGTGGCGACTTCATCTTGAAGTTCGATCACAATCTTTTCCCGATCAACTTAGTCCATTTGATCACCTCGGTCATCTTTATTCATCGGCATTCACTCGATCTCGATGCAGTGCTATTCAAACTAGGGGCAACTTTCCGTTGCAATGGAATGTTCGGCATCATCGGACTAAGGGCAACTTTCCGTTGCCACACTTTGCCAACACCTTTTCAAACTAGGGGCAACTTTCCGGTTGCTAGGATTGAGGTTGTGCATCTCGTTAATGATTTGAGCGTGTCGATTCGATTCATATCGAAAATAGTTTTGAAAAGTTTTCATAAAAGTTGACTTTGTTCAAATTAATCTTTTCGCAACTAAGACCATTTTGGACCAAAAGCGGAGAATTTTCAGTACCTCAACCTTCAATTTCATTGATTTCGAAACAGAGTTCTTCTGCTCTTGCATACAATTGAATTTGCTTTTATTACATTCATAAAAAACTTGAAAGTACTAATAAAGCAATAAATCTGGGGCATAGTCCAGTCAGGTGTCCCTGCGCCCCCTCCCAGAGCTAGTCAAAATTTCAGATGCCAACTTAGGCCCAGCTTGTATGGTGAACTAGCGTAGTCGGAATGGGAGATAAAATATCTGATGAGTCAAGCCGTCGACGGATCCCGGTATCACGGAACTTCTTGTAACTCATATTTGAAAGATTAAGCCGAGGCGGCGCCATGCAATCGATCTGGCGACAAGTTGCGCATCCATTGAACCACCGGCTCTCGCCGGGAGCATTAACTGGCGTTCGAAAAGAAGTAACATGAAATTTGAATAGGCGAGGCAAGAGTCCACAACTTACCTTCTCATCAACCATATCAGGGGCCGGATGGAAAAATGAGAGAATAAAGAATAGAGAGATGTCTGACGAGAGAAAAGTAAGGTAAGGGTTTTGCGAGAAAAGTCGAGCCGAGGGTCGAGTGATGTAAGCAAATACAAGTGAGCTTGGGTGGGAAACATTACATAGCGATAGTGGACTTCACCGTCTGGTTGCCTCCGTGATAGAAGGCATCCAGGCCTATCAATTTTGGATACACTCCATCATCCAGATAGTCCATCCGAAGTACATCGCGTTATGTTTTTGCTTATCGAGTTGTTGTTTTCGTTTATTGAGTTGTAAGTTTTGTCGAGCTGTCGCGTTTTGCGTTTTGAGTTGTTACTTTTTGATTACACAATTTTGTTAAGTCTTGTCTATTGAGTCGTTAACATTATTGTACTTTGTTTATCGAGTTGTAAACTCGCTAAGACTCTGTTTTATTTCTTAGTGAGTCGTTCTGTTTTGCTTTGTTGCGTTGGTTCCCTACCTAACCCGGTAAATACATGAGGCACATTTCCATTCAATTCCATTTTGTGCAAAATAATGCGATGCGATGCTGAGAATTTCAAATACAACGTCTTTTCAAAAGCTGTTTCATTTCATCATGTTTTACAACAATAAAGGTACAAGTTTTACAGAAAATAAAACTGCCTAACAAATGTGCAAAGTGCTACAAATTACTAGCTAAAAAGTAGAATAAAGCAGCGAAATAACATCAGTGCCCTCGGGAGCGAGAAGGGGGAGGCCCCCTCATCCTTTTCTGCGGGATAATCTCTACATCATCATCACCATCTGGATCGGAGCTGTCATCCTCCGGATCCCCCTCAGGCTCATCTCCGCTCTCGGAACCAAGACCAGGGCCTCCCTCTCCAGGAGATGTCTCTGATATGTGGCCTGCGACCACCTCCTCCTCGTCATCCTCAACAATGGGTGCCCTGCGTCTGCGAGACGACTCTCCTCCGCCAGCTCCTCGATGAGACCTGGATGGCCCAGCTCCTCCAGTCCCTGTACCTCGGGAAGGTCTAGCACCTCGACCTCTCTGCGAGGGCCCCGGTGGCCTGGCCCGTGATGAAGCATATACGGGGGGCATCTGAAGATGCAAAGTGCAATACATCAGTTCAAGAATGAAAAGCAGGGGGAAATGCAGAATGTGAAAAGGGTGTGTGTCAGATGTGCTCTACACAGTCTATCAACATAGCAGGGGGTCTAAAACCGGAGTATCATCAGAAACATGCTAGTACAGGGAAAATGGACAGTACCTCCACACCCACGATGCTCATCTGCGTCTCCCTCCGTAAGATCATGCCCTCGAATGGCCTTGATCCCGAAAGTTCGTCCAGATATTCAACAGAGGTCGCAAATACAGATGCAAAATTATCGATGTGGAATCAATGTTCAAATATCATCGATAAATCAAAATTGAAAAACATATCGGGGAGTCGGGGTCTCTAACATATCGTGATCGCAGAGGAGGCTCTATCGGACCGTAAGGCGTCCCAAATCGCCAGTTCGTCAACTCGGTCGGCATGTCTGGCCACCCTGGATGATCAAGAGACGGAGGGATTGGAGGGATCGAACTGCCCCCACCTCTGGATCTGCCAGCCCTGCTAGAAGAAGGAATATCTGTAGCATGGGCGCGACTCGAAGACGGTGCACCAGTAGAGGTCCGCGCCGGAGCCCGCACTCCCGTCAAGCGGGGCATCAAATATATGCGGCGGTAGGTGGCGTAGTTCCCATCGATATGATGCAACAAAGCATCATCGCCTGCATGTCCGCTTCGACCTCCTTAGGGATAATCTATCGCCGATCCGCATGGTGTCTGGAGGCCCAGCAGGAGTGTCCTGAGAATCGCCCCATATTCGACGCCGAAAGCGTTCCCGAGAACCAAACCGCCGACCGTCCTCGAGCAGGAATCTGTACTGACAACAACTCGATGCTCCAGGGTACAGAGTCTCGAGCTCGTCACCAAAGACTGCCCAAGGCTGCCAGGTGATCTGTGGATAACCAGTATACAAATCAGCCAGAAATCAGATATACAGAGCAGATCAAAGATAAGAATAAAAAGGCCGAGAGTTCAAGCAATACCTCTGCTCGAACAAATTATCAAAGTATCGTCAGAGAGGAGAGAGTCTCTCGAGGCCTCGCCAGATGCTCGCCTCAAACATCAAAGAAAATGGAGTCATAGGAGGTCCTACCACCTCCATCTCCGGAGCCAATGGGGAAGTACACATACACCCACACATGAGAAAGGCAATGCAGAGTGAGTACAAAGTGCTAAAGGCGAATCTGAGAATGCCAAGTGCGCTGTGCAAAGTGAACAAGTAATGAGGAGCAAAATGTAAATCAAGAGGACGGAATGTACCTCCTGGCTCTCCAAGAGCCACCGAGTAAGTCCCCTCAGCGAGAGATCGCTCATGTAGCAATAAGGGTAGCAGGCCACGCCTAATCATACCGGCTCACTGTGAGAGGTCCACTAAAGCGCCAAGAATACAACCCTACGGGTTCCTCTATCGGCGAACAAGGTGGTACCGAGGAGGTACATGAGAAAACCACAGGCGTCTTGCTCCGCCTCAGAGTCTCGGGCTCCATCTGGGTCACGGAAATGGGAAGCAAACCAGAGTATCGGACTTTCCCCGAACCTCTGTCTACGGTGGGTGTGTCCCTAACAAGTGCATCCAGCACTGCCACCACCCATATCCTCGTCATAGGAATGGGCCTACCGCCTAAGTCTAGGCAGTGAGCATAGCAAAATCTAAGCGGGGTCATGGTCATGTCCCCGTCATGAAAAATGGAAGGAATTGGTGGTGTCCCACCACCTCTCTGCTAAAGCTGCAAATAGGGTCCTACTAATGAGGCAACGAGATAACCCTCTGCAGAATGGCCCAAATCCTGCAAGATCGACCAATCCCCGGACAGCTTCCGGAAGCTCAAAATACCATTCCCTTGCGGCGCCGGAGCCATATCCTCTCACTGTCCGGGAACGAACCTGCATTTAGAATCAATGCATGGATCAGCAAATGAAGTGGAAATGAGCTGTGTGCAAATAAAGCGAAAATGAGCTGTGTGCAAATAAAGCGAAAATGAGCTGTGTGCAAATAAAGCGAAAATGAGCTACGTGCAAATGAAGTGAAAATGGGCTGCGTGTTCAGTAAATTTGGTATTTGGGCTGCGTGTTCAAAGTTTCAGTACATCTGAGTTTGGGACTGTGTGTTCTACTCAACATCAGTGGGCTGTGTGTTCGCTTTAAGTTCGGGACCGTGTGTTCTACTCAACATTAGTGGACTGCGCGTTTGCTTCGAATCGGGACTGTGTGTTCTACTCAACATCAGTGGGCTGTGTGTTCGCTTTAAGTTTGGGACCGTGTGTTCTACTCAACGTCGATTAAATGTGTTCGCTTCAAGTTCGGATTGGTGTTACGCTCAACATCGATGGCATGTGTTCACTTTAAGTTTGGGACCGTGTGTTCTACTCAACGTCAGTGGGCTGTGTGTTCGCTTCAAGTTTGGGACTGCGTGTTCTACTCAACATTAGTGGACTGTGTGTTCGCTTCAAGTTTGGGACCGTGTGTTCTACTCGACATCAGTGGACTGTGCGTTTGCTTCAAATTGGGACTGTGTGTTCTACTCAACGTCAGTGGGCTGTGTGTTCGCTTCAAGTTTGGGACTGCGTGTTCTACTCAACATTAGTGGACTGTGTGTTCGCTTCAAGTTTGGGACCGTGTGTTCTACTCGACATCAGTGGACTGTGCGTTTGCTTCAAATTGGGACTGTGTGTTCTACTCAACGTCAGTGGGCTGTGTATTCACTTCAAATCTGGGCTGTGTGTTCGGTGCTTCAAGTTTAGGGCTGTGTGTTCTACTTTTAATCGATTAAGGTGTGTGTTCGCTTCAAGCCGGGTTTGTGTGTTCAGAAAATCTGAGTTTTGGAGACTGTGTGTCCTACTCTCGATCAGTATGTGCTGTGTGCTCATTTTCAACTTCAGGCTGTGTCTTCAGTGAATCAATGTTGGAGCTGTGTGTCCAATTTCTAACTAAGGCACACTGTGCGTTCACAATTATTCAATATGCCAAGTGTTCATGAAATTCAAATGGCTAAGCCACATGCTCAAAATACAAGTACTGTGTCGTAAGCTAAACTGTGGGTCTAAGCACGGCAAAAGTCTGAGAATGCCTGAAGGATGCGGATAATAAAATACCTGCATCGTGGGAGAGATCTCGCTCGGCTCGTAAGAGAAGATCCCGGTGCTCGATCGTTAAAATCGGTAAAATGAGGAAAAGTGGTTCATGGAAGCCGATGAGCCAGGAGCATATCGTCCCGGGGAAAGAAAGGGCGAACCCCCGGCGGGAATACCATAAAGTCAAAATCATCTCCGGCACCGGGAAAACCTCCGTCGTGAGGAAAAGGACCTGCCATTGCGAGAAATCTGCAAAGAGGAGCAAAAATGAGCAAAATGGGCCAAAATTGCAAAAAGTCAACAAAAGTCAACTCTCGGGAGATGAAAAAGTCAACAAAAGTCAACCCCCGGGAAAATTTTCCAAATATTGAAACAAAATTACCTCAAGTAGTGAAAATGAGAAGAGAAGCCCCAAAGTCGAAATTTAGTCGCTTCAAAGTGCTTAAATCTGAAAGATTTCGCGAAAACAACTTGCGTGGGAGGCCGAGGGACGCGTATAAAATGCAGATCTGAGAGAGAAAGTGGTCTAGAGAGCAAGAGGAAGAAGTTTTGCAACTTTGGGTGTGATTTCGGAGGCAATGGAGGTGTATATATATAGAAAATGCAAAAATGACCAAAATGCCCCTGCTTTTAGGGAGGTGGCCGGCCGGCTACCTAACCTGGCTGGCCGGCCCCTCTACTTTTTGGCCCTGGCCGATGGCCTCTCCTAGGGTGGAGACCTGGCCGACCACCTTCCCCCCTCCCTCCCCTACCTCTCTGCAAATTTTGAGGAAAATTGGAGCTCCCGGGACCCGAAAAAGTTGAAGAAAAGTACACTTTTCAGCGAATTGCTCATTTGAAACTTTAAATTGCAATTATTGACATGTGTCTCATCGTTATTCATCAAAATCGGAGTGTATCCTTTTTGATCATGTCGTGACCTCTCCGGAATGTAAATCAGAGGCCGCGATCGAGTTGCCGTCGCCGGAATGCGCATTTTCCAGCTCGTTACTGTGCAACAACCGGACATCCTGATTTGTGCTCATTTGTCATTATTTGGCTTCTAATTTGCACTCTCGTGATTGTTTTGCATTGTCATGCATGACTTCTCGGTATACCGCACTTTCTGTGCATAAACATGCGTTGTCGCGCATTACCTTTCCTCGCGTTGTGTTGCATTCGTTTACTGACACTGTGTGTGTCGAACCTTTGGAATCATAGGAATTACATTAAATATATGTTGTCGGCATATTGTTCCCGTTGAATTTCTCTATTTTTCAGGCACGATATTGTATGTACGGTTCATTTGAAATTTGGTGCGACCGAACGAATCAGCGGTATCGTATCTTCTCCGTGTGAGACGCGACGAGGATTGAATGATTCTCCGCATTCCTAACTGCATGAAATGTAGTTGTTTGCTTTGCATTCTTGCTTAAAACTGTTGCATCTATTTGTCAATATCTGCTTCATTACAGCTTGCTGCATTTGCATGATCATCTGGCTCCGCGCCTATCATTTTGCATTCTGCCCCTGCCTGCGGGCACGTATCTCTGTTTATCTCGTATGTTTGTCTAAGTCTTCGGCCTTGTCAAAAATGGGTCGTCTTTGGGCTTTGACATTCACTCCCGTCACTTCTTGACTTCCGGGTTACATCAAGAGGGGCAGCAGACACCCATTTTTGACCGACCTTAAGACTCGAGCGCCATACGGTTGGCCTTTCGGTGATATTGCATGCTGTGCTTGTTCAGAGTTTCAGAGTCGCGGCCGTGCGCCCTGCCTCCGGACTCCCGAACCCTTTTCTCTACCTTGTCTCGGTTTGCGAACCAGGTTTAGTTTTCTCTGTTTTCTTTCGAGGAAGGGTAGTCTTATAGACTATCTCCGGTGGCCGTGGGCTACTTTTCGTGGCCGTAGGCCATTTTGCCATTCGGAGCCCGGTTCGGTTTTGAGGCCGTCGGTGTGTGCCTCGGCTCGGGACGCCCAACCATCTCCGACTTCTCCGGTTTTGGCGGAGACCTCTGTTTAATGTTCGAGGAACACTGGGGCCCTGATGCCCACTTCGGCGAATACCACTTAGGTGCGGCGCCCCATTTCGGGACCGGCTGCGTGATTTGGGCCGAGCATTCATTTCGCATCCGCTTTCTCCGGTTTTGGCGGAGACCTCTGTTCTTTAACATTCCGAGAACCACTGGGCCCCGATGCCCGCCGTGGCGTATGCCACTTCGGTGCTGTAAGGTTTCGGGACTATTGCTCGGTTTGGTCCCGAGCATTCATTTTGTATCGGTTTTCTCGATTTTGGCGGACCTCTGTTTTGTCATTCCGAGGACCTGGGTCATGAATACCCACATTGCTTGAATACCACTTGGCACCCATGACCCATTTCGGGATCGATTTGCTCGGTTTTGGCCTGACGTTCATTTCTCATTAGTTTTTGTTCAAACTTGGCGGTACCTCTGTTTCAACATCGGGGAAGATCCTTTGGGGGTGGGAGGCCAGCAATTATCCCAGATAACGGTTTGCTCCTCCGGAGCCCGTTTTGCTCACCGGGCCAATGTTGAACACCTTGGGGTATTTTCTTCCAACCAAAGTTGCATATCTGTGATGAGGGACACAGGAGGACCCTACCAACTCTTGGTCGGCGAAGCTGTGAGTTTCATTTTGGGCCTCTCCTTCAAGCTCTATGTTGTGACTCACCCGGTGTTGCCAATTTCGGCCTTGGAACCTTGTTGCACACATCTAGGAGGACACTTTGGTATGGTGGTCGGCGAGAAATTGTGCCTTTCATTTTGGGCCTCTCCTTCAAGCTCTATGTTGTGACTCTGGTTCGGTGTTGCAGATTCGACCACAGGGCCTTACTCTACACACATGGGAGGACACTTGAATAGTGGTCGGCGAAATTTTTGAAGTTGATTTTTGAGGTGGTGGCCGGCCATAGGAGGTGGTGGCGGCCATGGTGAAATGGTGGCCGGCCACCTTGAACAAACTCCTGGCCCGGCGGACTTGTGCTTTCCGGCTGTTCGGTGTCATTTGCTTTTCAAAGTGTCTCCCTCACCCGGGGGACATTTGAGGAGGGAAAGATTGGATGCTTTCCCTCCCCTTTTACACCCCATCTTCTTGCCTATTTGAGGGCCTCTCCCCCTCCTTCTTCAAGGTTAGAAATTTTGGTCTCAAGAACACTTAACCAAATTCCCTCATTTTCATAGCTTTAAACTCCAAAGAAGCTTCAAGTGTCAAGGCCATTCCTTCATCAACACCTAGCTTCACCATCCCTACCATCACTTCAGCAGCAAGAAGGTGAATTTCAGAGGTTGAGAAGCTACAAATCAGAGCCAAGAATCAAAGAAAGACAAGTCTTCAAGGGTAAGTCCTCAAAACCAACTTTTAGGGCATTTTCTTGATCCTTTTCTATACTTTAATTGGTTGAGAATTGGGGCCCCGACCCCTACTGCTTTTGTGCTTAAAATGAGCCCCTCTACAACTTTGTAGAAGGGCCCAACCTCATTTGGTGTTTGTATACACTAGTTCCTTCAATATTCCTCAAGTTGGTAACATTTTTGCATGCTAAAATTGACCTATTTGTGTTGGTTTTTGGGGGTCCGACCCTACTGATTTTGTGCTTAAAATGAGCCCTCTACAACATTGTAGATAGGCTCAACTTCATTTAACCTTTGTATCTATCACTTCCTTCAATTTCATCAAGTAGGCCATATTTTGTATGCAATTTTTGACCTATTTTTGTTTGTTTTTGGGACCTCGACCCTACTGGTTTTAGTCTTATTTTGACCCCTTTACATTTTTCATGAAGAAGGTTTGGTCATTTGGTGTATAGATTGCATGTCTTAGGTTATACCCTCTTATGGCTTCGTTTTTGCCTTCTATTTCTAGCATATTTGTCTTATGATTTAGAGGCTTCCATCTTCTGCATACATGCTTATTTTTGGGCCCTCTTTCATGTTATAGAAGAAAATTTTTCTATTTGAATTTTCTATATACTACTTGCTTTGAAAATCCTCTCTTTTACCGTATTCTTGCGAGCTTTTGTTGCCATATCTATGCTTGCATTTTGGCCATGTTTATTACTGAAAAAATGCCATATTTGGGACTGCCTTGCTACTGTTCTTGCTGCCATGATCATATTTTGCATGTATAGCATGGCTATAGGCCATTTCGGGGCTTAATTTCGTACTTTCGGGATGAATGCATGCTTCGGGTGTCGTTTCGAATTGTTTCGGGGCTGTTTTCCCCTTTATTTAGGTGCTGAAATTCCATTGCCATGCTTGCATATCATTTCCCATGCCATTTGCATCATTTTTGCATTGCCTCGGTTTGCGTGCCAATGGGCACGCATTTCGAGGCACCTCATTTTTATCATTCCGGCAGCCTATGTGAGTCTGGTTGACCCCCTCTCATGTTGGCGTAAGCCCAATTTGCATTCCCATGCATGTATGCCATTGCCTCGATTTGCGTGTCATGGGCGCGTTTAACGACTTTATTACGCGGCCTCTATGTGAGTGGTGAGGCTCTCCCATGTTGGTGTAAGTCCATCCGGCATCCGTATGCCATTTCATTATTTCATCATCGCCTCGGTTTGCGGCGCGTGGGCACGCGCCGAAACTTCGGTTTATCCGATTTTCATCTTTCATCATCGCCTCGGTTTGCGCGCGCGTGGGCACGCGCCGAGGCCGATCTTATCCGATTTTCATCTTTCATCATCGCCTCGATGCGGCGCTGTAGGCACGCCCGAGCGCCGGTTATCCGATTTTCATCTTTCATCATCGCCTCGGTTTGCGGCGCTGTGGGCACGCGCTTCCGAGCTGGTTATCCGATTTCCATCTTTCATCATCGCCTCGGTTTGCGCGCTGTGGGCACGCGCTTGGCTGCCGATTTTCATCTTTCATCATCGCCTCGGTTTGCGCGCTGTGCAGGCACGCGCCGAGGCTGCCGATTTATCAATTTCCATCTTTCATCATCGCCTCGGTTTGCGCGCTGTGCAGGCACGCGGAGGCACTGCCGGTTTATCCGATTTCCATCTTTCATCATCGCCTCGGTTTTGCGGCGCTGTGGGCACGCGCCCGGCTTTTATCCGATTTTCATCTTTCATCATTGCCTCGGTTTGCGGCGCTGTGGGCACGCGCCCGCACCGGTTTATCCGATTTTCATCTTTCATCATCGCCTCGGTTTGCGCGCTGTAGCACGCGCCCGGCACTTCGGTTTATCCGTTTTCATCTTCGGCATCGCCTCGGTTTGCGCGCTACCAGCACGCGCCGGCTGCCAGTTTATCCGTTTTCATCTTCGGCATCGCCTCGGTTTCGGCGCTGTGAGCACGCGCCGAAACGCCGGATTTATCCGATTTTCATCTTTCATCATCGCCTCGATTTGCGCGCCCGTGGGCACGCATTTCGAGGCATCTCATTTTCATAGCATTCATGTGTATTCATCCCAACATTGAGTTGTGCAAATCGGCTCCTCGGCCATCATGCATCGATATGCGTGATTGGTGGCGCGAGGGTCGGGACATGCAAATATTTGTGAAATACTGCTGCTATGCCCTTTCTGCTCTCCGTCTGACAAAAATGAAGAATTATCGACTTTCCGGAATCGCACGCAATTAGAAAAGCGCAAATGAGGCTAATCGGGGCATCGGTGGATTTCTGCCAAGCGACCACATATACTATTCACCAGAAGCGAGGCAGTCCCTGGCTTGCACGCCAGTTTCAATTCTTTTGTAATTAATTTGTTAAATTAATTAGAATTCGTATTATTTCGGACTGTATATTCTTTTATTTGGGACTGTATTATTCTTTTATTCGGACCCTCTGCGCGAGGGCATAAATGTAATAAGGGTGGGTGAGTGTGATGTATGTCTTCCAACCCCCATTTCTTTCTCCCTTTTATTTACCCGCTTTGAATGGTTAGATATAGGGCATACTTCAATTAGCATATAGTATGACAGCATGTTTGCATCATTCATCTGTTTTGCATGCAAGGCTCGGCGCATCATACAAACTGCATTGTATTTTCAATTCCAAATTGAATACGTGTTAGTTGTAGCATTTCATATGCCATATTTAGAATAGCCGAGCCTGCTATAGTTTGCATTCTTGCATGTGTTGCATTAGGCATTTCTGTATACCTAGGATCATGCATGATTTCTAATCATTTTCTGTTTTGGCTTGGAGTACTCGGTGAGCGGTTTTGCTTTAGCATCCTTGCATCTTGATGTGAGTGTTGCCATGATAGCATGCTTGCCATGAGGCTAAATGCTTATGTGATATAAGCGCCTTGAATGCACGTGGGTGGAGGTTGGGTTATTTGAACTGGAGCAATTCATCGATTGTTTGTTAAGCCCACTAGATTGTGGCAAAATCTGTATTTTAAGCCTACCTGCGGGTAGCAAACCAACTTTCACAAACAAACATGAAATGTTTTGTTCCAATTCGAACGGCCCGATCTATACTTGTTTCTTTGCGAGCATCACATAGTAATCCTAGGCTAATAACGAATAAGAGCATACAATGTTTTCAAAATCAGATATCATGGTTAGTAGAGGCGGTCTTTGGCCGGCGAGGGGGTGCTCACGATGTGACCTTCCCTAATCGTACCCAAGTTCCCGAGCCAACTTTGGTGATGACGGACACGTGGCCTTTGGCACCGAGTCAGGGTTTCCTAAATTCCCCATTTTAAAAAATATTTAGGTGGCGACTCTGTTATCTGGCAAAGCAGTCCATGTTTGGCACTTCTTTCAAAAAATCTGTTTTTCTTCAAAACGATTTGCCGGATTTGGACTCTTTGGTTCGAGATTTAGAACCGCAACACAAAATCGAGTCCGAGCTGTAGCGAGGTCCCCCGCGGGCGTTGTTACATGCCTACAATGGGAACAACAAATAACTAATCAGGTCAATACATTGGGTACTCGGTTCGATGAATTTGCCGCCGCTCAGAACTCACTAATTCAACAATTTGGTGAGTTTCGTGTAGACTCTGGGAGACGTAATGAAGTGACAAGGAGCCGCATTGATCAGATTGACCATCGAGTTACTCAGGTTTACCATCACTACTTCCCTCTACCTCCATCACCACCTGACAATGATACTTAACTTGTTTCGATGAGCGTTTAAATGGTTCACACATGCTGTGGTTACATTTTATTTTCTTATGTTGTTGTGGTTATTTTGTTTTCTCATTTTGTTGTGATTATTTTGTTTTGTTATTTTGTTGTAATATTTTGTATTAACGTTATGAATACTAAATTTGTTTTTTTTGAACTGTAAAATTAACCAGTGACAATGTTATAACAATTTGCGAGTTATATTATGAAATTAAAAAAAAAATTGAACAAAAATTAATAAAAAGAAATTAAAATTAATAACAAAGCCTTCATTTCAATAAAATGAAAGAAATAAATTAATAAAAAAATGTCGTCTAGAAATTAATAACAAAACCAGTATTTTAATAAAACGAAAAAAACAAATTAATAAAAAAAATTCGGCTAAAATGAAATAAAAAAAGTTAAAAATTAATATTTATACATTTTTTTTTAATAAAAAGGAAAAAAAAACTTATTCGGTATAAAAATTAATAACAAAACCATTATGTTAATAACATGAACAAAAAAATAATTAATAAAAAAGAATTCGTATGGAAATTAATATAAAATTGTATGGAACAATTAAAGTTGATAACAAAACCATTGTCGCAATAAAATGAAAAAAAAATAATAAAAAAAAATTCGTACAAAAATTAATAAAAAGAAATTAAAATTAATAACAAAGCCTTCATTTCAATAAAATGAAAAAAAAAAATAATAAAAAAATGTCGTCTACAAATTAAAAAAAATTAAAATTAATAACAAAACTATTATTTTAATAAAATGAAAAAAACAAATTAATAAAAAAAATTTGGCTAAAATGAAATAGAAAAAGTTAAAAATTAATAATTATACATTTTTTTAATAAAAAGGAAAAAAAATTAATAAAAACTTATTTGGTATAAAAATTAATAACAAAACCATTATGTTAATAACATGAACAAAAAAAAAATTAATAAAAAAGAATTCATATGAAAATTAATATAAAATTATATGGAACAATTAAAGTTGATAACAAAACCATTGTTTTAATAAAATGGAAAAAAATAATTAATTAAAAAGAACAAAACCTTTATTTTAATAACAAAAAATAAAATTAATAACAAAACCATTATTTTAATAAAATGAAAAAAAAAAAAAGTTAATGAACATCATAAACTGAATGAACATCATAAATTATAATTTTTGCATGCATCATTCAGCCATCAAATTCAATAAAGTGTTTGCCCCTGCATATTATACATTACATCAACAACATATTTTTGTCTTCATTCACGTAATTACATTTTGTTAATTGACCATGTGATGATCTTTGTGTTTCCTCTCCTTTAATTGCCATTTAGCCCAATCTTTGTCCTCATTGTCAGTTATCCTACAAGAAGAGGAAAAAAGTCATTAAATTCACAGTTACATAAAGTGGACGAAATTATGTAATAAAGGTGTCATAATGATTGAAACTAGTAAAATAATTATACATTTTAAACCATTAGTCACTACAATATTCACTTGCTTTGTTCACATCACAAATCTATCCACGACCAACATGATTTTACAACATAGCAGTAGCATTTGCATCCCTAAATTTCAATTGGTACATCAACCCATGTTGTGACATGTCAACATAGTCAGCATGTTCTCCAACAAACCCGTCTGCTTCCGCTTTTGCCGCAATTTCATTATCAGCTTCCATGAAGAATGGGTCCATATCTGCATGCAAACGGATCCAATTGTGCAGTACACAACATCCAATCATGAGAGGGCCTTGTCTTGTAGACTTGTAATTTGGCATGGACCACAGTATTGGGAATCGCTTCTTCAAAACACCAAATGTTCTTTCTATGACATTACGTAATGACGAATGTTGATGGTTAAACAATTCCTTGGGTCCTGAATAATGACGACCATGAAACTCTTGCAAGTGATAGCATTGGGAACGAAATGGGATAAGAAATTCAGGCATGTTTGTGAAACCAGCATCCATTAAATAATACTTGCCTATATGTAAATAATGAATGCACTGCTCTGTCAAATAGATGTACAAAAAAATAATTTGAAAAAATATACCGTACGTTATTTCGTGACACTCACCATTCGGTGGGTGTGGGAATTGTAAATCAGCTCTTGTAATGGAGTCAACTAAAATAACGTTGTCGTGAGCACTACCTTCTCATCCAGAATTAATAAATGTAAACAACATGTCGAAGTCGCAAGCTGCGAGTACATTTTGCGATACTGTAGATTTGTAACCGCGGAACGTATTTTGTCTTGAAGCAGGGACCCATGCATCCACCAATGTGCCATCGATAGCACCGACACAATCCTACTTGAAAAATATTTGTTTGACATTAAAAGCGAAACAAACTTGGATATTACTTTTATAACAGGAGAAAAAAAAAATATCGTCCCTTATTGTTATTGAAAACTTACAGGACAATCATTAAATTCATACCTTGAACTAGGGAAAAAACCTCCTGTCATTTAAACTTTTTTGCCGATATCTCGTCTTGGTTACATGGTTTGATAACCATTGATGCAAGCTTGCACAGTGCTCGCATAATAATTTTGATGTGCCGACAAATTGTTTCCATGGAGTGTTGAAATCTATCTGCCAGTAGTCAATGGCGATCATTTTGTGCGAAAGTGTAAAAAAAATCCAAGTGATTCCTCGACACTGATATGTATATGTTCAGTATCAATAAAGCCATTTTGAAGTAAGGTGCCTTCAATAAAATGAATGTTTGTGCATCCATTCACATAATGTCCATCATTGTTTCTGGATGACCATTTAATAAGTTGAAGATGTAATCATCACCTTTGAATGGACAAGTTCGTTTCGGTCACCTACTACTTGACGCATTGATATGGTCATGCATGAAAGCAATCATCAAAAAATGCATAAAATCTTTAATAAGCTCATCCTCCTCTGATGAGATCTCCATTGCATTGTTTTCTGTGTCGGATGACATATTTCGTCTACATCACAATAAAAGCATAATTATAAAATAATATTTGACAACATGCTAACGCTTACCATTATTGGTGAAACTGAATAAAAAGTGGCTACATGAATAGTCGGCCTTAGTCATTTACCAACATCCACAAAAATATATACGAGAAGAAAATTTGTTTAATATGTAATCTTGTAATAACACAACATATTAATGTAAAACAGAAACTACTTAAAAGTTCAATAAAAATAAACATACGAAGGTGGAAAAAAAAGAGCATCTCATGGGATGAAAAAAAATGATAAAAAACAAAACAGGAATCATCAAATCATCTTGCAGAACAACAAGGAGAATCGCTAACTCAATCAAAACACAACTTCTCACTTCACTGCAAAGCTAGGATCATAACTAGGCACATATGTGTCACGCCCCAAACTTGCCCCTAAAAGTTTGGGCATGACCTCTACAGAACCTAGCATAACACGGTATACATTTCATATGGGGCACGAATGGAAGCATTTACCAATATAAATTAACATAAATAAAAGCGCATCCATTGGCGACCACTATCATGTCAGGATCACAGAACATAAGGCAAATAAACATACAGTGGCATGCATCAGAGAATTAGCTATGTACATGTATATATATATACAAACCCAGCTCTTAGAATTGGGCGTAAAACAACATGGACAGGCAAAGGAATTATATATACATCAACTTTAAGCAGACAATCAAAGTGTAAAATCAAAAGCTTAGCAAGAAGAGCTGCCTTCACTTAAGTGCTTGGACACTCTGAGGTTGACAAAAGAGGCACGGATGCCAAGGGTTAAAACTGACCTCCAGGTGGAGTGCCTACAAAAACAGACATAACACAAAATGAGTCAAGCTCAGTGAATAGTAGTACATAAACAATTTAAAGATTAACTTAACTTACTTACAATGTACATATTCATTCAATTACATAAGTAAATGCAAAAATCCTGTGGTTAGTGCATGCTAAGTACATAACGGCCTTAGGTTCAATCTTGTAACATAAACATGGTGGCTATAAGCCCTTGAAACATGGTGGCACGAGGCCCTTGAAACATGGTGGCTATAAGCCCTTGAAACTTGTGGCATAAAGCCCTTGTAACATATGGCACTAAGGCCCTTGAAAAGTTGGCATGAAGCCCTTGATACAAAGAACTTGTAACATACGTGAACTTGTAACAGACTTAAACTTGTAACATATACTTGAAACATACCTGAACTTGTAACATACTGGAAACATGCCTGAAACATACTTGAACATCATTCATTAATTCAAATGGAACATATCATAACTAGAGCATTGCTTGTTATATCATGTCATTAACGTAGGCTTAACAATGAGAGACTAATTCACATTCTCATGAGTTGACATAACACATTTTCATTGGATTACAGAGAACTTTATTGGTTTTACAATTTCACAGTTCGGCCCTTGGCCTGAGGGGTTCACACATTCACAATAGCCTTTGGCTTTCATAGATTTACAACTTATCACATCGGCTTTCGGCCCTTTGGATTCACAAGTCATACCTTACATATCTTCACAAATTATATCTTTCATAATTTCACAAATTGTATCTTTCATAACTTCACAAATTATATCTTTCATAAAACGGCCATAGGCCTCATAATTTTCACATCGGCTTTAAGCCCAGTTCACATAAGTATGGACTCAAGAGGTGGCTCGTACGGATTCTAGAGGTGACTCGCATTAAAAGACTTAGTTAAAATGACATTTTGTTCCATACTAGAAATCAATAGTTCTTGAAGACTGAACAATTCATATTATGTCATGGCATAAACGAAGTGGATAAATAGAACAGAATAATGCTAGGTTCGTACAAATATCGTTCACAATGGTGCACACAAATTTCCCTTTATGATTCATTACATGGTGCCATAGTCGTCATACGTATAATAAAGCATTAATAATAATTATTTACACAAACACATGTGTCGTTACAGTACTATTCATGAGGATAAAACAATTCACACCGTAACGTGAGTCATATAACAATGTTATTGATATTCAATTCTTTGACGTATAGGGCAACCCATGGTTCTGTTCGATTTTCATTTCGTTAATCCATTCTAGGCAGATGTCTATGTCATAAAACATGTATCGAACTAAATAAGGCTGTAGGAGTCCAGGATAGGACGTTCAAAATATCATATCCCCCATTAAGCGGGGTTTATATTCTTAATTCCTTCTTGTCAACCAGTCGCATGGTATTAATAATTCTTGTGCAAAGTCATAGGTAAGTTACAGATTATTACACATTAATGACAACCATTAACCTTAACCGGAATGTAAAGTAGTTTCAGAGTCATACCGAGGTACACATAATCTTTCTATGTTCTCACCGATCCCTAACAACATAAATGCTTACAAAGAACAGTGCATTAACAATGATAATTATTAACGGTAGGTAAACGTACGATTCTGATTACTACTACTCAAAGTGATCGGTTCCCGGTGGTAATGGTACAATGTCCTCGTCTTGACCTACAATTACAGTGCACAACACATAATATGAGGTTATACTCGATCCTTTACTTATTCTCTTTGATCGTTCAATCAATTAGTCATGGTGGTACCAAGCTCATTATTCTTTAATAAGTTGTAATCCATGTCTTAGAAAACAAGAGAAATCGATGGGAAATGGTTTAGGTGAAGAAATGGTACAAAACTAATTGACATAACGTGAACAGTCGTCACTAATTTGAGTATAACTTTTTCTGTATTTAGAATTTGGGAGTGAGACTAGCGCCATTGGAAACTAGACTTCTGGGGCTTGATTTTAGGCTCAAGAATCACTCAAAACGAAGTCCGGATGCAAAAGATATGCCTATTCAAAGTTGGCTGGACAAAGCTGTCTCCGCACGTGCGGGTGAACAGTGCCGCACGTGCGGCCTTGGACAGTAGCAGTCCGAAAATGGCTGAAATTTTGGGACTCCTCATTTTCAAAAATCAAACCTTAATTACATGTAAATCAAAGCCCAAAACCCTTTAATACATGACCAATTTCACATTATTATTCTTCATCAAACACCATAATCTCAAAATAAACAAATTTAATGATTTTACTTCTTCAATCAAGGAATTCTTAGAAAATCAAGGTTCATGGGTTCAAAGCTCACATCTTCTATATCAATCCATGATTTCGAGTAGTAGATGGATTCTATACAAGGTTAGTAATTAGAGCCACATACCTTACCTAAACCTTTGTTCTTCCCTTAGTCTCTTCAATTTTCCCAAGCTTTTGGTTGACCTTTCCTCTCTCTTCTATCTTCTTCAACCATCTTCAAGCTTCCATGGATGTTGAATTCCTTAGGGAGAAGCTTTGCCTCTTCTCTCTCTTCCTCTCTCTCTCTCTCTCACGGTTCTCCTTCCCCTTTCTCTAGATATATATATATATATATATATATTTATTTGGTTCAAATAGATGAGTTCAACAACTCATAAGGCATATATGTATATATAAAAGCTTCCCACAAATAGGAAGGGGCCAAACACGTCCTTACGAATCGCACAAAATCACATTTCAATTAAACTTCCCAGATAACTCAAAAAATTATGCTGATCATAAATATGTCCCCTGTTCCGATATCTGAAGTCTTTAAGGCCTTTAATTTGCAGTATAAAGTTAATCACCCAAACGTCCATTAACGAATCAGACAAATTAGATTTCAAATTCATTTTTCCAAATAATTCCAAAAATTCCCATTAACATATCCAAGTACTCAATTTTGATTTTTGAACCCATAAAGGTCGGTAATTTCTATTTTAAGTTCGTAACTCAACTGATAATGCTTCAATTCTAATAGATATAATTAAATTAAACCACATCATTTCATAGGGAAATAAAGATGATTTCTTATACGCATTTTGGGGTCATTACAATATGGGTAGGAGTACGCATAAAAAACCTTCACTATTCCTTGTCTTTAAACAATGTCAGTGCCTTAACGTACTGGACTAGTGGTATGTCCCCAAGCTCTAGCAATGCATCTTGACATGCATCAAGGGAATACTCATCACCACCTACACTTACAGTCTCTGTGTTAGTTGATCGTACATGTGAATGTTCTGTTTTTTCCTGTACGTAGGATGTGAAAGCTGCGCACACATCATCGAACCCATTTGACCGTGACTTTTTGGAACGACCACTATCAGTCTAGCTGCTTGTAGGGCCTCTCTTGTGACTTTTGCCCTTCGCTGGATCTATGTATTCATCGCCGAATAAGCCAACAGGAATGGCTTCAGCAACATTACTCCCACTAACTTCAGGGTTCCAAAATTTATTTAGCATTTCATCTTCTTCATCTGAGTCAAGAGCTCCTTGTGTGGATGCACGAGACAAGGCCCTTGTGGCACAACAATTTTCAACAATTTCTGCAATTTCTTGGAAATACTAAAATCTTTTTGTCCTAAACTTCTTTACATTTCTGGTAGCCTACAGCAATTGAAAATATTGAATTAAGCATACTGTACGTGTGATGAAATGTTACCAAAAAAAAAAAAAATTGAAAATGGTACAGGTTAATGAAAAATCTTATCCCAAAATTCATCGGGTACAACAACAGTTCCTACAATGGGATCCCATCGAGACGATCTGTGCTGATCGCTTAAACGCGTCGTGTCGGCTTTCAATCGCCGATATTTTGTTGCACTGCTTTCTTTGTACTCGAAATCCATATAGATTGTGCAACTGATTTGCAAAATGATTCCAATGCCTAATTGTCCACACAGTAGTATGCCCTATTGTTTGATTTTTTTTAACCTTTTCTCTCAACATGTTTATTAATTTCATTTCAATTCTGGGAGTCCACATTTTTGTATCTTGATTGTCATCTGAATCGTATCCATCCATCTATAAACGCACAATTTATATTTAAACTACTCTGGAGTGGATATAAAAAAAATAACAGAGCAAACTACTCGAGTGGATTTAAAAAATAATAGAGCAAAATCAATTACAATTATTTACATACAAATCAAAATTAATATTTATTTGAACTTTTAAATAATGTTAGAAAAAGCAAATGGTTTGAAGGGCAACACAGAGACAAAATAAAAATCACATAAAAATAATGTTTATTTGAACTTATAACAATAATGTTAGGAGAAGCAGATGATTTGAAGGACAACACAGAGACAAAATAAAAACCACATAACATCAATGTTTATTTTAACTGTAGGAAATGCAGATGATTTGAAGGCCAAAACAGAGACAAAATTAAAATCACATAACATTGTTTGTAAAAAGTTTGTGAAACAAGTTTACACAGTAAAAAAAAAAAAACACAAATAAGCAAAAGAAGAAGAAGACCACAAGAAGAAATAAGCAGAAGAAGAAGATCAGAAGAAGAAAAAGATGGAACACAGAGGTCGACCAGCCGGATGACCCGGGGAACAATCGGTTCGGCTTCAACCGTTCAAATAGTTCAGACAGATTAGAAACTATCTCCATAC
The DNA here is from genome assembly GCA_025200525.1 of Camellia lanceoleosa. Lineage (NCBI taxonomy): Eukaryota > Viridiplantae > Streptophyta > Magnoliopsida > Ericales > Theaceae > Camellia > Camellia lanceoleosa. The sequence goes on along the minus strand of JANUSC010000079.1, from coordinate 625,547 downwards.
TCGTTTGGACTTCTCAGAAACCATTTCAGAACTCATTTGTACATACCAGATGATTGAACAATATATATACCAGATTAGTGGGAGTTGAATAGTTATCACCGGTGATGGAGTGGGTACAGTGACTGAATGTGCGACTTTTTGGTAGTCGTTTGATTCGAGAATAGGTTTGACAAATTTGACATGTGACAAAAAAAAATTGGGAATAAAATTAGGGGTTATTTAGAAAATCAGTGACTTGTAAGAAAATATTTGAAATAAATTTGTGATTTATTTGACCTCGGTATTGTCGTTGTTTGGTTGCCTGTAGAATGAATCTTCTACAACGCACAAATTATAACTCACTTGATTTGTGGGAGATAGTATGAGTAGGGAGCGGGTTCACAAACATAATTTATAAAATGGTCTGAGTTCACAATGAACACTACCCATGACGAATCGTCAACCCTGATCTTTGAAATAGAGATAAACGAGTAGATCAGTTCATCTGTGCATTTCTTTTTGCACGTGAACCTTTTTAGAGATGATGAACATGGAAGCTTATTAGAAAGGAAGAGGACTGAAGACGTTGAAAGTGGAGAAATGAAGAAGAAAGCTGCCAAACGGGAAGTCGAATTGTATTTTGAATGATATGGTGGAATTCTATTTTCAAAGTCGTATCCAAATGTGAAGCGGGAGTGATAGGGTGGAAATGTAGTTTGAAAACACAACCAAACAAAGCCTTTTGTTTTATATAATTTCTCTCACTTTCAACAGTGGTATCAGAGTTTATAAAGTAATTTGTCATAATTTCCCAACAATGGTATCAGAGCTTACCACTACCAACAAATGTATCAGAGCATATATGTAGGCACCCCATTTTGACCGACCCTAAAATTTGGGCACTTTCTTTTGAACACCCCATGATGAAAATTAGAATATGCTATTTTATGAATTTCTTAGTAGAAAAATCATATTGAAGTTTTAATCCCAAATCTCAGCTATTTTGGCCAAATTATCAATTTGTAGTATTTTATAATTTTATGTGTGTGTACATATTTTTAGGTGGTGCTATATAAATTGGTACATTTTAGCTACTTTGATAAATAGAACATAATAAAAAAAATAAAAAAAATAAAATAAAAAAAATAATAGAGTATGGTTAGGGTATTTTTGGGTCGAAGATATCATTATGAGGATCGGTTTGGTGCGAAAATAGCATGTGATGATGTTTTGATGGTGCATGATATACAATTTGAGTAAATGTTCTAAGTTGATGACTCTCTCTCTCGTAGGGCATGAGAGATGAGCTTTAATCTGAGCAAAAGAAAACACACACACACGGGGTGGGCTCACTCTTTCTTTTCATAATGAGGGGTTAGTGGCAAAGTTGTATAGATTGATTATTGATGGTGGGGGAGGATAAAACAATGACACTAAAAGTACGTGCATAGGGACATTATACATATATCTCTCTCTCTCTCTCTGGGTGTTGAATTCAGTGGGAGTGGGGTTCAAAGGTGGGAAGAGAATTTGATTATTTGAGAGAGAGAGAGAGAGAGAGAGAGTGAGTGATTGGGTGGAAAAAAAAAGAGTTTCAAAAATATATATATATCTCTCTGGTCTAGGGGAAAAAGGGACAATATATCTTCTCTCTCTTGGGGAAGTCAAGGATGGTTGGCATGATGTCGTAAAAAAGAAGGGAGATTGGTTCAGAGAAAAAAAAAATGGTGGTGGTGGAGAAGTATTGTTGAGAGAGGGTAAAGAGAGAAAGAAGTGGCCTTCTAAAATCCCAACCTGAGTTAACAACGGTAGCTGGTGAAGCTGCCCGTCTTTCACCACTGCCGCTGCCATCGTCCTCCTTCATATCGGTTACGCCTTTGCCGAGCGCTGATTCCAGCACGGCGACGCCGTCGTCATCAAAGAGCAAGGTGGGAGCAAGGTGGTGAACACGGGTCAATTGCAGAGAATGAGGCGAAGAACAATCATGGGTTGGAAGAGAGGGAGAAGATGATCTAAGGTAAAAAAAAACACACAGAGAGGCGAGGCTGGTCCTTTCTCTCTTTGGTTTACAATTCCAAGTGGCCACTCTCTCTTCTCTCTAAACTTGTGCTGGACAATTGGTTGTACAAGAGAATTGTTTTTCACAATTTAAGGGGACAAACTTCCTATCTCTTTCTTTCTGTTCAATTCGGTGGAGTGTTCATGGGTCTATGATTATAAAAAAAAAAAAAATACATACATGGTCTCTCTCTCTCTCTCTCTCTCTCTCTCTGGGGGTTAGAGAAGGAGAACATTAAGGCATGCATCTCTCTCTCTCAGCACCTTTTCTCTCTCGACATGCATCTCTTTCTCTTTCACTGGTGAGGGATTAAAAGAGAGGTGGAGATAGACACACACAGGGACACTCTCTATAATCCCTCTGTCTTTTCCATAGGTTCAGCCCCTCCACCACTTTCTCAGGCTACCTACCGCAACCAACACCACCACCAACAGCTGCCAGAGCACCACCAACAGAACAATCAATTTTCTCTCTCTTTCTCTCTATCTCTCTCACCGATTCACTCACTCTTTCAAAGTCATTGGGTTCCTGCTATGTGTGAAGTCATTATCATCTAATTTATGAAGATCTTTCACACTTCTCTGCTCCTTCACTCTAATTTACTCCACACCTGAAGCCATTTTGACAAGACTCCTTCACTGTTCCTTTACTTTATTTTTGGTGTTGCCATTTCTACACAGAACTAAGGAAAAATTAAACAAAAGAAAGGATGAAAGGTACTATTGTTAGGCGGGTCATTCCCTCAGATAACAGCTGCCTCTTCAATGTTGTTGGTTATGTTATGAACCATGACAAACATAAAGCTCCTGAGTTGAGATAGGGAAGTAGGTGATCCATGGCATTTGAAACTCCCATCACATCTGATTTGTCACGTGTACTTGCCTTTCAAAAACAATTACTATTTTGTTTCATGTTGCATGAATTTACTGCATTTATGACCCATGATATGGAAATGGAGGTTATAACTGCAACGGTTGCAAATGATGTTCCAGTTGAGAGATTGCTGATTGTAGTTATTGATTCGGATGACGAAGAGACAGGAGACCAGAAATCGTTGTACCCATATCGAGAGCTTGTCTTGCCACAACCAGCTGAGGCGTTCCTAATGAAGGATTTTCTGGAGAAAAAATTGGAGTTCAATAGCCAAGAGAATGGAGATGTTATGGCATGGTCGGGGGTTTCAAGCTTTTATTTTTCTTTTGAGTGTTCGTGAGGTTTCATTTTATTTTATTATTCCTGCCTCTCTCTCTTATTTGAATATGTAATAATTTATGTGTTGTAATAATGCCCCCAACCCGCTCCTTTCTATCCCATTCTTTAATCGCTTTCCCTACCTGTACATATGTATATATCCGACATACCATGCATATCCATGCTTTGCATCCATGATTTATGCCTAGATCTGGCTAAATTTGCATCTTTATGCTTTAATTAATTATCCCATGGTTTTGTGCGTTATCACATGTTTTGTAATATTTCACATGTTATGTTTTAGAAGCCGGATCTTTAGGAACATTTTTGTGCATGTATTGCATTAGGATTCCGTATATAGGATCATACATATTTCACTAACTTTGTTTTGTAGTTGTTTGAGGGACGTCGGTAAATCTGTGAGTTGTTATGTTTTAGCATCCTGTTTGTACATAATTTTCTTGTTATGTTTAGCATCCTACCATAAGGCTAATTGCTTAATTGATAAACTACTTGAATGCCTGTGGATGAAGGTTTGTTGCTTGAATTAGAATGATTCATCAATTGTACGTTTTAAGCCCACTTTGTAGTGGCAAATTTACAAACTTTAAGTCCACTTTGTTAAGTGGCAAATTCAAACCCCTTTTGACAAACAAACATGAAACTAAATTGTTCCAATATGAGCAAATTAGTATATACTTGTATGCTTCACATAATAAATTTTGAGGATTTATTAAATAATCAGAACATGAACATATAAAGAAAATAAAATTCATATCATGGTTTAGTAGAGGCTGATCTTTGATCGGGTGAGCGAGGGTGCTCATTATTGACCTTCCCCTCTCATACCTAAGGTTCCGAGCCCAGCATCCTTGGTTACGACGAACAATGGCCTAGGCACGAGTCACGGGTTTCCTAATTTTCCCAAAATAAATATTTGGTGGCGACTCTGAGATCCGATGACCTTGATCCATTTTGACAAAATTGCAATAAAATGGATTTTGACTAAAAGTTTCTAAATCTGGACTCTCATCTATGTTTCACATTGCACTCGTGAGACTAGATCAAAGAGATCGAGGATCCGAATTGTTTAACACGCACGGGTACCCCCCGGGCATGTTATAATATATTACAAATCTCTCTCTCTTTCTTATTTTCCAATGTTACACGGTTGAGGTGCAACCGTTGATCTTAACCAGCCAAATTGTTTTCGTTAGATATGATCCATTTGAAGTCGAATTTTGATAATCCAATAGTCATTTTCAGCTATTTGGAGCATTCTAGACACATTTGTACGGTCATCTTTTACAAATATCATACTAGCAATTTGTAGATTTTGTTTGAGAGATGAAGGGAAAAAAAAAAAAAAAACTTTTGTCGAGCCAAAATGGTGCTAACATTTGGAGGAGTGAAGTTTGGAGTGAAGATGAAAAAGGACAGTCTTCACTTTATATGTGTATATAGATGTTACCCTTCATGCTGCTGTTCTCAAACTTGCAATTGTTGATTCTCTTTCAATAACGGATTTAGGGTTTCAAAGAAGGGTTTATTCTTATATTTTTGTTTTTGTTTTTCTGATATTTTTGTAAATTCTATTGAATTAATAGTAATATTTATGTTTTATTTTAGTATGGTCAAATATATTACATGAGAAATGGAAAGCGATGATACATTGTGTTCAACAACATGTATACTCTTCGTTCTACTCAACTTTCTGTTAACATTTTCAGGAAGACATCATTTCCTCGACCATTTGATTATCACCAAAGGTAAAGGAGCTATGATGATCTTTCAATCCTAAAACCCTATTCCCTGGATATACTAAACAATACAACGTTCTTTGTCACTGAGAGGACATCCGATCTATTTTCTGTATTGGCGTCAAAACTTGGAATACGCATATTGAAGTATAGTTATGATATGTCGAAGATTATTTCAATGGGATTTAATTTCTGTGCTGTTTTGAGGTTTATGTTTTGCATCTTTTTAGTGTTCTATGTTTTCAAATATTATTATTATCAATTTAATGATTTTTTTTAAAAAAAAATTTGTTTATCAATACTTGTTTAGGCAAACTAGTGATGCCTTGGCAACTTTGTTAAAAAATAAGTACTATGAAAATCTCCTACCACTGTGTTTGGTTGGGAATTTGGAAAGGAATTTAGAAAATGAAGAAAAAATGTGTAGGAAAAGATAAAAGATCGAGGGAGTTATTATCGTTGACAGAGAGCAAGTAAAATTATGTTTCATAACCTAAAACAAATATGGTGTGTATATTAATTTAAATTTTTTTTTTTATCCATTTATTATTATTTGTTTAGTTTCCCATTGTTTATGGTTATATATTTTCATATTTTCACCAAGGACCTAATTTGGAGTGGGTGGGGCTTAAAGAATGATATCGGAATTTTGAAAAGAATGGTGGAACATGTGTATGAAAGACAAACTCAATTTGAATTTGGTGAATGAGAATTCTAGAGAAGAGGAGAATAAACAAGAGGTTGTTGCAAAGTTCCAAAAAGAATAAGAGGAAGCCAAAAAGAAAAATAAAAAAGAAGCTTCAAGGAAGCTTCGTTGATGAAACTTATGTGACACCCCAAATCTACACTAATGGTTGTAGTCAAGGGAAAGTCACTAATGAGTCCAATGGCTAATAACCGAGTAAGATCCTAGATCGCCGGAGGAGTCAAATTAGCTTCCCTTCTAAGTCCAGTTTTCTTAGGTAGCGCACTACCCTTTTGATAGATCTTAAGAGGCATTGACACATGGTCTTATAAACGACGTCACGGGTTATATTGGTGTTAGAATATAAGTCCATAATAATAGAATAATTACGAATATCCTTAATTACAAAAGCTCGTTCCATTAACATTATATCCTAAAAGAAAATTTAAATTTTTATATGAACTTTACAAAACATCAAAAGGAAATTTCTAACTTTTCTAAGATAGCCAAATGTCTTCGAAGGTTTTTGGCTCGTCATCTCCTGCTGTAAGCTCCTCTTCGGCACCTGACATGATACACCGTGAGTTTTGAATGCCCAGTAAACACAAACACACCCTATCCCTTTTTCCCAGTCCAATACACAACAACATTTACAAAAAAACAGAGGAAATGATCATGGCATTTAAGTTCATAGCACAGATTATATGGTTAATTGTTAGTAGTCTAGAAATCCCCCAAAGAGATTTTGTATTCCCAACTCCAAGAATTGGATGCGGATTATTCGGTATGCCCTCTCTTTTGCTGCTTTGTTGCAGACCTTACCTTGGATGCCTACCAACGGTTATATACCACATAGCGCCAACCGAGAGCCTCAAAAGAGACGGTAATGATGGGCCTAGCCCAAATATCTCCTTGCACTGAACTACCTAGGGTCCGAATACAATCGCCCCATTCAAGGGTTCCGAAACAACCAGTTGTGCAAGACTTGCTCATTTTAATCCACTACTAATATCAACTTAACATTCTCATCATTTATGATGTATAACTAGTGTGGTCGTCAACCCTCTTTACCAACGCATTTAGTTTTTTGTTTTTCACATTAAGTTCATTAGACATTAGTGGTTAGCACAAGTAAGAGCAAAATAAGGCCATTCAAGGTGAAACTCCAAGTATAACATATATTACAACAAATATGTCATGATAGCACAAAAACACTAACTACAACAAGAACCACACTGTCAGATTTTCAGCACTACACCGGTTCAAAAATAAATATAGAAAAAATATTTTCTAAGGGTTTCAGAAATGTGGCTTACTGAGAATCTGTAGAGAATCAAGCCTAGTTTTAGAATCATTTTACGGAAGTAGGGTGGCCCTTTTTGATTTTTAGATATTTAAGAAATATATAGATCTGCCCAGATTTGACAACTGTTATAAAATTTGGTGTTTCTCTTAAAATACTCATTCATTTTCATTGAAATAATTTTTTTTGAAAGATAACCTTCAGAAATGAGCGTGAGAGCATTTTTCTATAATTTTCTAAAATTTCTTAAAGTTCCCTGTTTTAAATAGTTTCTTGCACCAAGTATTTAGAAAAATAAAAGGAGTCATAAAAACACATCCATAGTCTTAGCCAAAATTTTCACATACTCTATATATGTCAATTAATACCCCTTTAAAACAGATTTTGAGTTGGTGAAGGTTTGCTATGGAAATAAAATCAAAAACCTTTAGAAAAGCTTTCTGGAAATTTCAAGGAAGAAGAGGAACATTTCATTTTCAAACCATACATCATCTAACACTGTAGTAAATCTTAGTATCATGTGAAATATATTTTTAGCATGTATTGTGAAGGGGAAAAACATGATGATTCATTGAGAGAAGAGGTGTATGAGATTTACCTTGGTTTGCTAGATCTTTTTCCTACTTGTTGCTATCTTTTCTTCTCTTTTTCTTTCAAGCTCACTTGCTCTCCCTTTTCCTCCTCTCTCAGTTGTGTGTTGTGTGTGTATGGAGTGAAATAAAATAGCTAGCAAGGCTTGTATTTACAAGCCAAGGAGGAGAGAGAAGGGTTGGTTTGGTTTGGTTGGTTTTCAATAGAAAGTATTCAAGTTTGGTTGGTTTGTAATTGGATCCAATTAAGATTTGTGTTAATTGATCTTGATTAAGAGAAAGTAATCCTATTCACTAGTTAATTGGGAAACAAAAAAAAAATATATATATATAGCAATAAATGCCCCCCATTCCTCCATGTTGGTCAAAGATTTGTTGCATATTTGTACAAGGTTTGCTATGTATAAAAATACAATTCTTGGTCCTTTTCACCACCCACAACTGGCTACTCTATTTACCCATGTGAAAATTTGATTTTTTTTTTGTTAATAAAATATAGAGGATATTTTGTATAAATTAATAAAATATTGGTTATACCTTTATTGAATAAAATATTAAGGTTTAGGGCCAAAATGCAATAATTAAGAAAGAAAAGGGTACAATCAGAAATTTTGAAATAAAACATATGTTTAAATCATATAATTAATAAAAGGCGAGATCTTAGAGCTAAAACTACGATTACCAAAACTAGGATTTTTCTCTTATAATTTTTCATTCTAGGGTTTCTAAATTATTAATTCAAGGTTTTAAAATGTTTCTTAAGTTCTCAGAGTCAATTAGGGTTTGCTAATTATCTTGCACAGTAGTTCTTGATTTCTAGGGTTTAATTTGAAAGAAATGGAGAAACAAGGTTTCTTATTGAAAATTTTCAACTATAAGCATTTGGGGACATTACAAAAAGTTAGGGCCTGACAACCTATCCCCCTTAAACTAATTTCATCCTCGAAATTACAATCACAAACTAGGCTCAAAAAGTTAGGGATAGTTTATCTGTATTGCGTCTTCATGTTTCGAGGTTGATTATTTAATTCCACGATGTCGCCAAAACACCTTTACTAGATGAACCGTCTTGCCCCTAAGATTCTTCTCTCGACTATCTTGTATTGCTACAGGTCCTTCTTCAAAGGTAACATCCTTGTCGAGACTGATTTCTTCAATAATTGATGACATATAATGGATCGGCAATGTACTTTCGCAACATAGATACATGAAAGACGTTGTGTATTCCTACTAACTGCGGGGGTAGAGCTAGTCGATATGCCACTTCGCCCACCTTCTCCAATATTTCAAAAGGTCAATATATCGTGGTGACAGCTTCCTCTTTCTTCCAAAACGTACGATCCCATGGCTAGATTGCATCTTTAGGAACACGTGGTCGCTTACTTCAAACATCAATGGCCTTCTCTTCCTACCTGCATAATTCTTTTGACAGTCTTGAGCAATCTTTAACCATTGTCGGATCAATTTGACCTTCTCAATGGTCTCTATGACAAGTTCAGGTCCTATTAGACTCGCTTTGCCTATTTCCGTCCAACAAATTGGCAATCTACAAGGTCGCCCATATAATGCTTCAAAAGGCACCATACCAATGCTAGCTTGAAAGTTGTTGTTATAGGCGAATTCAATTAAGGATAGGTGTCGTTCCCAACTTCCTTGAAAATCCATTGCACAAGCTCTCAGCATATCTTCTAGTGTCTGGATAGTGCGTTTAGATTGTCCATCCGTTTGTGGATGAAAAACGGTGCTAAAACATAACTCAGTACCCAGAGCTTTTTGCAGCCTTCCCTAAAATCGGGAGGTGAATCGTGGATCACGATCTGACACAATAGATACCGGAATTTCATGTAATCGAATGATTTCCCCAATGTAGAGCCTGTACATAGACTCTAAAGTGTTAGTTATCTTATAGGATAAGAAATGTGCTGACTTAATGAGGCAATCCACTATTACCCATATAGCATCGCGCCCTCTAGGTGTCTTGGGCAACCCTATCACAAAGTCCATTGTCACGTAGTCCTACTTCCATTATGTTATTGGTAGGGGTTGCAACATTCCTCCTGGTTTCTGATGTTCTGTCTTCACTTGTTGGCATGTTAGACATTTTGCTACAAATCTAGCCATATCCTTCTTCATTCCGCTCCACCAATACTGCTGTAGAGACCCTAATTTTTGAAAGTCCATTAAATCCCTAACCTTGAGTTTATTTCAATAAAGCCCTTGAATATTCGCTTAATTGCATTTTAAATCCTAGAATCGGGAAGCATTACGAATTAATTCGAGTAAACCCTAATCGATCCCATGGATTAATAATCATGTTTAAAACCCTATTATTAATTATTAGACCCAATAATTATAGATTAATCACTTTAAAAATCTTAACTCCCGGTAATGCCGTTTTCGCTCGGTTTCTCGCCTTTGTTTGCGCTTTTAATTTAACCGGACCCAAATGTATTATTTGAACTATTTTCTAATGTTACTATAGTAATTATAAATATCAAGGTTTCATAAATTTAGACTTGGTCCCTATATACTTCTATTTTATTTCATTCCAAACCTTAATTGTAATATTTCATGAATTAATGTACTTGTGCCTATTATATTATGTTTATAAATACAAATATCTCATACATATATATATATATATATTTCTTAGAGCCCAAGTAGCTAGTCATGTGCGGGCTGAAATGGCCTTGATGGCAACTTTGACAAATTACACTTATAAATTTTGGCCCCTAAGAAACCTCCCAATCTTTCTCTATATATATATGCACACTTCTCCCCCCTCATTTTACACATTTTCAGCCATGCATTAGAGGAGTGAGAGAGAGTGATCTTGGAAAAAAAAGTGAGTGGGAGAGAGAGAGAGAGAGAGAGAGAGAGAGAGAAGAGAAGAGAAGAAGAAAAAGAAGAATTGTGTTGAGTCTTGTACAACAAAGGTAAACATACATCACTTCTTCTCTCAAGTTCTCTTACCACTTGTTTTTCCCCTCCTAATACATGCTCTTTATATATATATATATATATGTTGTAGTCTAGGCCTACACTCTTGTATAAATGTGTATTAATCAAAAAATGACACACTTCTCTTTTTTTCCTAAATTTCTAGTAGCAATTTTTTTCCCTCTCTTGAATTTATTTTCCTATCAAAACTCCATAAACTTGAAATCTATTTTTATGTGTAATATTTGGTATGTCTAGAGTATGTGATAATTTTGGTAGGACCTAAGGATGTATTTTTATAACCTAAACAATTTTTTTTAAGTTTGTTACTCACAGAACCAAAAAAAAGTCAACTTTCTCTATTTTTATAAAATTCTAGAAAAATAATCTTGAGTCCACTTTTATGTCAAAATCTTAATCTTGGTGTTATACTTTAACTAAAATTTGTTTGAACTCAAAAGAGTGAGGGGTTCAAGAGAAAAACCGACTTGCGTAACTGTCAATGAATCTGGACAAATCTTGGTAATTCTGAATTATCTTAAAATCTAAAATACTTATCCTACTTTTGTAAATTGAGTTTGAAACTAGACTTATTTATCTAAAAACTTACATGAGGCCAGGTACTTAGGGCCAATAAAAGTATTTTTTTCATAATTATCTTCAAACTGGTTCAAATCTGGAAATCTGGAAATTTGTGTTAATATGCTCTTATTTGGTTTGCAACTCTTATATTTTATGTTTCTTGAATGTCTTAGTCTTGATATGTAATCTATGATAAATTGTGAATTTGCTTTACCATGAATAAATTACTTGTTGTTTAGTTTGGATTCATAATTATATTGACCATGCTTTACTATAACTGAGAACATAATGCACTTAATAAAGGGGAAATGAAATGAGATGGTAATGGGTTGCAATCATTGTATTAAATTTTATGAGATAATGAATGACAGATTCAAGAGTATGATATAGTGGAATGTATTCCATTTTGTGAAGTCTTGCAAGTGTGTTTTCGAACCCTAACATGGCACGGGGAGGTATTGCGCTAATGTAAATGAGAGGCATAAGGGTGGCAGTGAGGGTCTCACACATGGAGAGTATCCCTAGAAGCCTGTTCCCTTGGGGCAGACCGTGATGTCACCACTAGGGTATGTAACCTAGGTGCATGGGCATCATTGGTAATTGTGCAGTAAGCGGCGCACTGGTGGTTATGCGGTAAGCGATGCATTGGTATTATATTAACTAAGGAGGAGTCAGAATTGCCCGTGGCCAGAGTTAGTGGTTGGGTAGGAATGGCATTTCGCGGAGAGTTGCTTAGAACTAACTAAAATTGACTAATATTCATGAGAACTGAAATTTAATTATAAGCTCTACTTAATTATTGCTTTCACTATATGTTATGATCGTGCCATTATGTTACTTGTGTATTTGGAATAGGAAAAGGGTTGGGGCGTGTGTGTTTACTGGGCATTCCAAGCTCATGGCATTTTATGCCAGGTGAAGGCGAGTTTTACACTAAGAATGGAATCTCTAAAAGCTTTAAGGAACCATAGCTACCTTAGAGATTAGGTTTTATATTTCCTGTATTTTAGATAATCTTTTTGTATCAAAGGACTAATTTGTATTTAAAGACCTGAAGAATTTTACTTGTAACTATTATTAATATTTTCTTTTAGTGTAATTATTTGTATTTTGTGTTTAAAAATGACGTGTATCCGCTAGTTAAACCCCGGTGTATCGTTGTATTATATTATCAAAATTTAGGCGTCACAACTGCCTCTTCAAATCTTGGTACATTTTAGTCCCTCCTGGATGTACCACAAATACGGAGTGATGACATTCCTTAAGTACCTTTTCTCTAAGATACTCGTTACTTGGTACAAACAATCTACCTTGATATCTTAAACTCCCATTAGGGTGAGTTGCACAATCGAGCATTGGTTTTCTTGATTCCAGATGTCCCTTGATATAAGCTACTTCTTGATTGTGCCTTTGGGCCTCCATGATCTCACTTATCAACTTAGGTATTACCTTCTGTGCACCAAGGTATACCTTTGTATCTTGAGATTCTACTTGGATTCTAAATTCATTGAGTGTCTTAACCATATCCCATTCTTTGATGGAAATTTTAGCTATTATCCCTCTACTCTTGCGACTTAGAGCGTTTACTACTACATTGGCTTTACCGGGATGATATGAGAGGGTGAACTGGAAATCTTCAAGATACTCCATCCACCGTCTTTGTCTCAAGTTTCTATGTAAATAGATACTTCAAACTCTTGTGATCTGTGAAAATCTCAAATTGTTCCCCATACAAGTAATGTCGTCACTGCTTCAGGGCAAAAACTACGGCCACTAATTCCAAGTCATGTGTTGGGTAATTACGCTCATGTGGTTTCAACTGCCTGGATCTATATGCGACTACCTTTCCATTGCATGAGCACGCAGCCTAACCCTTCCTTAGACGCATCATAATACACAGTGTACCCCACTTCCCGTTCTGGGATGGTCAAAATTGGTGCGCTAGTTAATCTCTTCTTTAGCTCTTGGAAGGATTTTTTGCAAGCTTTGTCCCACTCATACTTTACTCCTTTCTGCATCAAACGAGTCATTGGTCTAGTTTGGAAAAATCTTGAATGAACCTTTGGTAGTAACCAGCCAATCCTAAGAAATTGTGGATTTCTAACACGATTTTCGGTTGTCTCCAATCTAAGACTACTTCCACATTGGTTGGATCCACCGCAATCCCATTCTTAGACACTAGATCCCCTAAGAATTTCACTTCATTCAACCAGAACTCACATTTGCTTGTCTTGGCATATAACCGATTGTCCCTAAGAACTTGAAGAACAATCCTTAAATATTGCTCATGCTCTTCTTCAGACCTTGAATATACCAAGATGTTATCAATGAACACTACTACAAACTGGTCAAGGTATGGTGTGAAAATCTTGTTCATTAGGCTCATGAATACTGTCGGTGTTTTGGTTAGTCCGAAGGGCATTACTACAAACTCATAGTGACCATATTTGGTTCGAAAGGCAGTTTTTGGTATATCTTCCTCCTTGACTCGTAGTTGATGGTAGTTTGACCAAAGATCGATCTTTGAATAGCACCTTGAGTCTTTAAGTTGATCAAAAAGATCATCAATCCTTGGGAGTGGGTATCGATTCTTGATCGTGACTTGGTTAAGTTGATGGTAATCGATGCATAGCCTTAACGACCCATCCTTCTTTTTAGCAAACAGCACGGGTGCTCCCCATGGTGAAGTACTTGACCTAATGAATCCTTTCTTGAGCAACTCCTGTAGTTGTGTCTTTAATTCTCGTAGTTCTGCTGGTGCCATGCGATATGGGGCCATGGATATTGGGGTAGTTCCAGGTTATAGCTCAATACTAAAGTCTATCTCCTGGGTTGGTGGCAATCCCGATAATTCCATAGGAAATACATCTGCATATTCACATGCTACTCGCGAAAGTTCTAATTCTTCTTGGCCCTCCTTATTTAAAATCAAACTTGCTATCCTACCCGCAAGTTGATCGTGCCACCGCGTCCTATGTTTCGTTAAAGTCATGGAGTCTTGTCTATCCCCCTTAAATTGGAAATGTGCTCCGTCAGGCATGTGAGCTACTACTTTCCTTTGACAGCAATCGATCACCGCTCGGTGGGCAGACAACTAGTCCATGCCCAAAATGATATCGAAGTCTAACATTTCCATGACATGAAGGTCGCAAGTTAAGTGTAGGTTCGACACTCCTATTTTACAATCCTTACAGATCAACCCTATCCAAATGCATCCTCTCATAGGTGACATTACATTTAAGGCAGTTTTAAAGGGTTCACATTCAAGTTCTAATGACTTAGCACAAGCAGAGGATATAAAAGAATGCGATGCACTAGTATCAAATAAAACATGCACCCAAGAATTATATAGCACTAAATTACCCTCAATTACAGACGGGTCCGCTTCTTCCTCTTGCAAGGCAAAGACTTTGCTGGTTGCCTTCTGGTTGCCACTGGTCTTGGTGTTTTGAGTTCCTCCACTCTTCTGGTGCTGCTGCTCGGTAGGTCCTGTCTTGTTTGTCCAAGGCTTCTGTCCACCTAATGCCTGTGCATTTGCTCTGGAACCTCCTTCCTGGTATCCGAATGGTGGAAGTTGGGGCCATTCGCTCTTTTTCTGCCCCAATTGTTGGCAATGAAAGCACTGGAGTTGTCCTGCCGACCTTGGTTGATAGCCTCTTCTCTGGATCTGTTGATGCGGTTGTTGCCGTTACTGTTGCGGTTGTGGTCTGGAGTAGGGCTTCAAGGCCATATTTCTTTTCTGGTTCCTCTGAGATCCAACAGATGTTTGACCCCCTTTCTGCTTATTCCAAGTCTTCCTAGGGTCAACTACTTACCTTTCAGATTCTAATGTTGTCTCCAACACCTCGGCATATGAGTGGAGTCATTGGGGGAGAACTCTTCCCTTGATTGTAAGGTCTAGCCCCCACTCAAACATCCTTGCTTTCTCTTCGTCATTTGCTACATATCTAGTTGCGTAACGGGCTAACTCTTCAAATTTTTCCACGTATTGGGTTACGGTCATATTCCCCTGCTTCAGGTTCTGGAATTCCCTGACTCGCTCTCAACGAACTATACTTGGAAAGTATTTATTCAGGAACAATTCCTTAAATTGGTTCCACAACATGTTTGTAACATCACGCGTATTCTTGATTAGTTCCCACCAATGATTAGCCTCATCATCAAGCTCGAACACAGCCAAGGCCATTCTATCGGTATTTTTAGTTATTCCTATAGTGTCTAGCATCTTCTCTATCTGTTGAAGCCAATTCTTAGCCACCCTCGGGTCTGGTACTCTTGTGAACTTTAGGGGCCTTTGTTTTCTGAACTTCGAAAAGAGTCGAGTCCTCTCGTTTTGCCCATTGTTCCTTAGTTTCCCCAATTCCTCCAGAATTTGATGCATAAAATTATTAGGGATACTGGCTCCCACGGGGTACAGGCCCATGCTAATTTCTAGGACGATTCCAAGCATTGTTGCTGGTTTTTGAATAGTCATTAGCTCGTCTATCCACCATTCTGTTCATGGTACGGGGTAAGTTGGCTTCTAAATTTCTAGCTAAAGGTAATCTTTCTATGATATTTGAAATTAAGGTATAGTTTTCTTAGGGTGTGATGAATATTAAACTAGTAACAGTAAACAGATATAGAATAAGTCATCATTTCATTATATCATATTAGGCGTCAGTACAAAGGCTTCTATACCATAGTTTTACTTAAAAGCATTACACGTTATAGTCACAAAGTTACTACATACATTTTAAAGACCCCTATGAGTAGATCTTACAAAAAGTCTAGCCTACTATCCCTAGATTAACTCTCATTTCTTGACCAATCAAAGTCTTCTTTGGGGTCCTCATCAACTGAGTTGGTTTCCTGGCCAAGGGAGCGGGGCATGTATATCGGTGAAGGGGGGATGTGTTCAGATGACACCTCAATTGGAAAGGTTGGAGTTGTTCCTGGTTGTACTAGTAGTTGCTCTCTACCTCCATTGGCTGATTGTCGTTCTACTCAGGATAGTGAGACTCGCCACTTTCTGCTGGAAATTGGTGCAGTGCTTCTCCTGCTAAGGCTTGGTGCATTAGAGAGTCCATTTTCTGGTCATCCTGCTTCTTTCAGACTGCACTCCTTGCTACACGACTTAGGTATTGTAGGCGTCGTCAAAACAAAGACCTCTTTTGTTTCCTCGTGTAAGAAGAGTAATATGTTTCCACCTTTCGTATCTCTTTGATGATCATCTCCTCGGTGGCGAATTCACACTTTCGACGGCTAAAGTAGGTATTAAGGGACATGGCCCTCCTACCTTGCATGCGGAATGCTCCCCACGTGTCGAGACTGATGTTGGTTGTCTGGCAGCTTTTTGACGACATCCTAGGGTAGAGAGAAAGGGAAAAGATTTTAATTATTAGTCTCTTTTAAATATAATAGTGTGACAATAAAATATAATAAGGTAAAAGGGTAAGCGTTTCTAGAGTCGCATATTGGGTTGCGCGGGCTAAGGCTTGAACCTAGGCTCTGATACCAAATTGTGACACCCCAAATCTACACTAATGATTGTAGTCAAGGGAAAGTCACTAATGAGTCCTATGGCTAATAACCAAGTCAGATCTCAGATCGCCGGAGGAGTCAAATTAGCCTCCCTTCTAAGTCTAGCTTTCTTAGGTAGCGCATTACCCTTTTGACAGATCTTAAGAGACATAGATCCCATAAGCAACGTGTGGGGGTTATATTGGTGTTAGAATATAAGTACATAATAATAGAATAATTATGAATATCCTTAATTACAAAAACTCGTTCCATTAACATTACATACCAAAAGAAAATTTAAATTTTTATATGAACTTTACAAAACATCAAAAGGAAATTTCTAACTTTTCTAAGATAACCAAGTGTCTTCGAAGGTTTAAACTTCGCCTCCTCTGCTATAAGCTCCTTTTCGACACTGGCATGATACGTCGTGAGCTTTGAATGCCCAGTAAATGCACACACACCCCATCCCTTTTTCCCAATCCAATACACAACAACATTTACAAAAAGACAAAGGAAAGGATCATGGCATTTAAGTTCATAGCACATATTATATGGTTAATTGTTAGTAGTCTAGAAATCCCCCAAAGAGATTTTGTCCTCCTAACTCCAAGAATTGGATGTGGATTATTCGGTATACCCCCTCTTTTGCTGCTTTGTTGTAGACCTTACGTCGGATGCCTACCAACGGCTATATACCGCGTAGTGCCAACCGAGGGCTTCAAAAGAGACGGTAATGATGGGCCTAGCCCAAATCCCTCCGTACAACGAACTACCTAGGGTCCGAATACAACCGCTCCATTCAAGGGTTCCGAAATAACCAGTTGTGCAAGACTTGCTCATTTTAATCCACTACTAATATCAACTTAACATCATCATTTATGATGTATAACTAGTGTGGTCGTCAACCCTCTTTATCAACCCATTTAGTTTTTCCTTTTTCACATTAAGTTCATTATATATTGGTGGTTAGCACAAGTAAGAGCAAAATAAGGCCATTCAAGGTGAAACTCAAGCATGCAAGTGTAACATATATTACAACAAATATGTCATGATAGAACAAAAACACTACATCAAGAACCACACTATCAGATTTTCAGCACTGCACCAGTTCAAAAATAAATATAGAAAAAATATTTTCTAAGGGTTTCAGAAATGTGGCTTACTAAGAATTTGTAGAGAGTCAAGTCTAGTTTTAGAATCATTTTATGGAAGTAGGGTGACCCTTTTTGATTTTTAGATATTTAAGAAATACACAGATCTGCCCAGATTTGACAATTGTTTCAAAATTTGGTGTTTCTCTTAAAATACTCATTCATTTTCATTGAAATAAATTTTGTTTGAAAGCTAACCTTCAGAGGAATATTTTGATATAATAATGAGTGTGAGATCATTTTTCTATAATTTTCTAGAATTTCTTAAAGTTCCCTGTTTTAAATAGTTTCTTGCACCAAGTATTTAGAAAAATAAAAGGAGTCATAAAAACACATCCATGGTCTTAGCCAAAATTTTCACATACTCTATATATGTCAATTAATACCCTTTTAAAATAGATTTTGAGTTGGTGAAGGTTTGCTATGGAAATAAAATCAAAAACCTTGAGAAAAGCTTGCTGGAAATTTCAAGAGAGAAGAGGAACATTTCATTTTCAAACCATACATCATCTAACAATGTAGTAAATCTTAGTATCATGTGAAATATATTTTTATCATATATTGTGAAGGGGAAAAACATGATGATTCATTGAGAGAAGAGGTGTATGAGATTTACCTTGGTTTGCTAGATCTTTTTCCTACTTGTTGCTATCTTTTCTTCTCCTTTTCTTTCAAGCTCACTTGCTCTCCATTTTCCTCCTCTCTTAGTTGTGTGTTGTGTGTGTATGGAGTGAAATAAAATAGCTAGCAAGGCTTGTATTTACAAGCCAAGGAGGAGAGAGAAGGGTTGGTTTGGTTTGGTTGGTTTTCAATAGAAAGTATTCAAGTTTGGTTGGTTTGTAATTGGATCCAATTAAGATTTGTGTTAATTGATCTTGATTAAGAGAAAGTAATCCTATTCACTAGTTAATTGGGAGACACAAAAGATATAGCAATAAATGCCCCCCATTCCTCCATGTTGGTCAAAGATTTGTTGCATATTTGTACAAGGTTTGCTATGTATAAAAATACAATTCTAGGTCCTTTTCACCACCCACAACCGGCTACTCTATTTACCCATGTGAAAATTTGATTTTTTTTTTTTGTTAATAAAATATAGAGGATATTTTGTATAAATTAATAAAATATTGGTTATACCTTTATTGAATAAAATATTAAGGTTTAGGGCCAAAATGCAATAATTAAGAAAGAAAAGGGTACAATCAGAAATTTTGAAATAAAACATATGTTTAAGTCATATAATTAATAAATAATGATAGGAAAAATAATTCGGTCTGTGTGATGCCGATTCGCAACAAAAGACGAGATACCGGGCTAAAACTACGATTACCAAAACTAGGATTTTTCTCTTATAATTTTTCATTCTAGGATTTCTAAATTATTAATTCAGGGTGTTAAAATGTTTTTTTAAGTTCTTAGAGTCAATTAGGGTTTGTTGATTATCTCGCACAGCCGTTCTTAATTTCTAGGGTTTAATTTGAAAGAAATGGAGAAACAAGATTTCTTATTGAAATTCTTCAACTATAAGCATTTAGGGACATTACAAAAAGTTAGGGCTTCACAACTTAGCTTAGAAGAAATACTGTAACACATTGAATATACACAGTCTGTACACGATTATGGAGTCTACAAATAAAGAGCTATGAGATTGTTTTAGAGAGAGTGGAAGAAAAATGTAATCTCTATGGTGAAATATAATATCTTTAGATAAAGAGAATTCTAAGAGAGTTGAGAGAATTTGAAAGTTTAGAGAGAGATACTTTTGTTTTATATAATTTCTCCCACTTCCAACAGTGGTATCAGAGTTTATAAAATAAATTGTCATAATTTTCCAACACTGGTATTAGAGCTTACCACAACCAACCAAGGTACCAGAGCATATATTACAAATCTCTCACTCTTTCTTATTTTCCGATGTGACACGGTTGAGGTGTAACCGTTGATCTGAACCGGCCAAATTATTTTTGCTAGATCTAAGCCATTTGAAGTCGGATTTTGATTATCTAATAGTCATTTTCAGCTATTTGGAGCATTCTAGACACACTCTGTCACGCCCCAAACTCGCCCCTAAAAGTTCGGGCATGACCTATGCAGATATGGACATAAAACCTGATATACATAATATATGGGGTCTGAACGGAAGCATCTAATATTATAAAATAACATAGAAAAGCATCCATTGAGCTAAACCTAACATGCCAGGATCACATTCGTGAGAGCCATTTATTTTTTTTTTACACATATCCATACACATACATGAGAAGAATTATTGCTTACGCCTCTCAACAGTTGAAGCCACATGAGAAGAATTATTCAACACATGACCTAGAATTGGCCGCAGTTATTTTTGCTTTGAAAATCTGGCGGCATTATTTGTATGGGGCAAAGTGTGAGGTCTATACGGATCATAAGAGCCTGAAATACTTCTTCACGCAGAAAGAGTTGAATATACGTCAGAGAAGATGGCTAGAACTAATAAAAGACTACGATCTAGAGATTCAGTATCACCCCAGGAAAGCTAATACAGTGGCTGATGCTTTGAGTAGAAAATCAACAGGAAGTATGGCTTGTTTGCTTACTGAGCAGAGGGAGATTTTGCAAGACTTTGAGAAGTCTGAATTGAAGTAGTAGTAGGTGAACGGGGCGGACTGATAGCCGCTATTACAGCCGAGCCGACAATTGTTGATGAAATCAAGCAGAAATAGAAAGAGGTTGAGTTCCTCAGAAGGGTCATTGATGAGTTTGAGACAAGTCCAAAAGCAGAATTTAGCATTGGAAATGAAATGTTGAAATTCCGGAACCGAATATGTGTCCCTGACATCCCAGAACTAAAGAAGAGGGTCTTAGATGAAGCCCACAGATCCGTATTTGCTATGCATCCGGGTAACAATAAAATGTATCGGGATTTGAAACAAACCTATTGGTGGCCTAAAATGAAGAAAGAGATTGCAGAATATGTGTCCAAGTGCCTTCAGTGTCAGCAAGTCAAGGCTGAACATCAGAAACCAGGCGGTCTACTTCAACCTCTCCCTATTCCTGAGTGGAAGTGGGAACATGTGACTATGGACTTCGTTGTTGGCCTACCTCGGACTTCTCGAGGTATGGATTCTGTTTGGGTTGTAGTTGATAGACTGACTAAATCTGCACATTTTCTGCTTGTCAAAACTATATTTACTGCTTACAGATTGGTTACCATTTATGTTGATGAGATTGTCCGTTTACACGGAGTTCTGGTATCTATTGTGTCGGATAAAGATCCGAAATTTGTATCTAGATTGTGGAAAAGTTTGCAGGAAGCTATGGGAACAGAACTAAGGTTCAGTACTGCATTCCACCTACAGACAGATGGGCAGTCAGAACGAACGATACAAACTTTGGAAGATATGCTTCGCATGTGTGCTTTGGATTTTTAGGGAAGTTGGGAAGACTATTTGTCACTTGCAGAATTTTCGTATAATAACAGCTTCCACTCCAGCATCGGTATGGCACCGTACGAGGCTTTGTATGGTAGGAGGTGTAGATCACCTATTTGTTGGACAGAGGTTAGGGATAGAGCTTTACTTGGGCCAGAAATTGTGCAAGACACTTCCGAGAAGATCAAAACTATTCGGCAAAGGCTTAGAACAGCTCAAGACCGACAGGAAGAATTATGCAGATGTTCGGAGAAAACCTCTTAAGTACGAGGTTGGTGACCATGTGTTCATCCGTGTTTCTCCGATGAAAGGCCAAATCAGATTTGGGAAAAAGGAGAAGTTGTCGCCCCGTTACATTGGGCCGTTTCAGATTTTGGAAAGGCTTGGCCCAGTTGCTTATAGAGTTGCCTTGCCACCGGGATTCGAGCAAATCCATAATGTGTTTCATGTGTCGATGTTGAGGGGTTACCTCCGAGACCCGTTTCATGTGATCGATTATCACCGAGTTGCTATTGATGAAAATGTGGAATATCTTTGAATGGAGAACGGATTGTAGGCGAGCAAGTGAAAGCAGTTAAGCAAGTCCATCCCAATGGTGAAAGTAGAATGGAAAGAACACTATGGGACGGATGCTACATGGGAAAAAGAGGAAGAAATGCGACTAAGGTATCGACATTTGTTTCCCAACGAAGGTAAGTTAAGTTTGGAGGACCAAACTTCCTAAAGGGGAGAAGACTGTGATATCCCTGTTCCGTAATATGTTAAATTGGTCCTTAATTTGAATATAATTGTGTGTTTAGCATGATTTTATGTGCCATTATGTGAATATATGTGATTTTAAAGTTTTATCATTCCTTTGTAGGAATATCTGTTTGAATAATCTGCTCTGGAAATTAAATTGAGGGCCTTATCGGCCACCGAACCCAAAATTGATTACGCCATTGTGATTGGCATAATTCTTAGAGCCTACAGTGAAATTTAATTGAAAAATTGATTCGGACTCGATTAAGTTGATTAAGTTGATAAATTAGTGCCCAATTGTTTATTACTATCAAATTGGGTTAGTGGGTTTGTTGAATAAAGGCACTACACTCTCTATTCTTCCTCTTTATTTACATTTTGGCTGATCATAAACATTAAGGAAGAGAGGGGGGTTGGCTAAGAGAGGGAAAGAGTGAAGAAATTGGAGTTTTGGCCTCAAAACTTGATAAATTGTAGACTAACTCAAGAATTAAGCTTAAGTTTGGAAAATCAAAGCCTCTAGGTAAGTAATTCTTGGATTATAGTTTGCAATTTTGTGTGTGTTCATGCTAATTGAGTGATCAAGAGTAAAATTGAATGAAATTGGGTTGGTTTGGTTGAATTAAGGCTTGATATATGCATGCATGTAAGAGATTGTTTTGTAATAGCATGTATAAGCTTGAAATACATGATTCAAGTAGGGTTTTGGGTTGAAACTCATGTTTTGATCACCATTGGTGTTGTCTAAGTTGAGAATGTGGCTAGTTCATCACATGCATGTACAATTTGAGAAGATATGAGCTTGAAATGCATGAATATGTATGATAGAGTTGAAGTTGATGTCAATTTGAAACATGCAAGTGTGTGATCCTTGAAATTGAGCTTCCTAATGTTGTAATCTTGTATTGGTAGCATGTTAACATGTGTAAATGTGTAATTTGAGCCATTGCATGCAAGTAATGTAGTTGGAATGTCGAAGTTGAACTCAAGAACACATGCAGGTTTTCCAGAATTTTGAGGTCCGCTCGAGCGGGAGAACCTCCGCTCGAGCGTAAAAAAATCGTGCTCCCAGCACTTTTTGCAGAATTGGGTATCCGCTCGAACGGGATATCTCACGCTCGAGCGAGGAGCTTTTGTGGACAGGCCTTCCGCTCGAGCGCTCTATTCCATGCTCGAGCGTATTTTTCATGCAACCAGTACTTTTGCAAGCCTTAAGGGTCCGCTTGAGCGGGAAAGTCCACGCTCGAGCGGGGACTCTGTCTTCTGAAAATCTGAAAATGCATTCTATGTTGTGTTTTCCGTTTCCTTTCACTTCTAAGCATTCTTAGGCATACATTGAGCATGGTAATTGGGTTAAAGAGATAAGAATGAAGCCTAAAGAGGAATATGTGAATTAATGAACGGATTGAATTGTTGGTGACCCTTTTGTGTTCATGAAATGTATAGGGTCAAGCTCCGGGGCAAATCCACAAGCCGATCACTGTGAGTAATATCTTAACAAGATATTTGAAATATACTGTTGTCCAATTGTTTACACTTATGTAAGTTTTATAAGTTCATTAGTTTGAATGGTGGACAACGATTGGTATAAATAACTGGGCCAAAGGCCGATTGATGCGAATGATTTGGCCAAAGGCTGATTGATGCGAATGATTGGGCCAAAGGCTGATTGATGCGAATGATTGGGCCAAAGGCCGATTGATATAAATAATTGGGCTAAAGGCCGATTGATACGAATGATTGAGCCGAAGGCCGATTGATATGAATGATTGGGCCGAAGGCCGATGGATGCGAATGATGGATATAGATGATTGGGCTAAAGGCCGATGGATATAGATGATTGGGCCAAAGGCCGATGTATATAAATGATTGGGCCGAAGGCCGTTTGCTGTATTGTTTTAATGATTATTTATATATTTTCCTCGTTTGATATTATTCACTGGATATTCGCTCACACTCATTCATGTACATGTAGGTGAGCCAAGGGATGTCCAGAACCAGCCCCGGTGAACTCGTGAGAAACAGTTTAAGTTTTGAGAAGTCAGCCCAAACATCTCACGCACGAGACTGTCTTCGCCTTTGATCTTGTTTATAGTTTTGTTATATTGGCGAATACGTTGGTCTACTTTTGTATATAAGACTTGGGTTTGACTGACTTATATCTGTATGATCTTGTATGTACAGCGTTCTATGATAGTACACATTTTGATGTGTGTTATTAACATATAAATGTTTGAAATGTTATAGTGTGCATTTAAGCACGGCTCTATGGACAAAGTTTTTGAATTGCTTTCGTTTGGCCCCTTTATCTCTGATGAGTTTTGGTTTACTTGAATTGAGGCTGTAGGTAATCACACGATTACTGGTCAGTTATGGCCTTAACTCATAGGGGCGGGTTCGGGTCATGACAGTTAAACTCTCATTTAATCATAATAATAAAACTCTTTATTCCATAAATTACAACTTTTAAAAGGAAAGTATGCTCAACTAATTCAAAATTTAAATTTGTGTGACACTATATATGGAAGCAATTTACTGAAATCTAATTATTTTTTATTTTTAAAAAAAATTCAATTGATTAACTCTAATTTAACCATAACAATTAAACTCTAATTATTCCATAAATTACGACTTCTAAAAGGAAAGTATTCAATTATTTCAAAATTTAAATTTTTGTGCCACTAATATGGAAGCAATTCACTAAAATCTAATTATAATCATAAAAAACTTTAATTATTACATAATTTATGATTTTTAAAAATATATATATTTTTACATTTCAAGATTTTAAAATATGTGACATTAAATATGATAAACAATTCGATAGAATCTAAAATTTATATAAACCTTTCAAATGGTCACGTTATCTATACTATAACTAATATATAAACCTTTTTCAAAATTTATAATGATACTCCTTTTAAAATTCAATATGCCAAGCTTTCGAAATTACATCTTTTTTTTAAATAAAATCAAAATTATTTTTATTTTTATTTATATTTATTTCCAAACCCACATACTAAATTTCTTGATTAATTTTTATTTTTTTCTAAAAAATTTTAAGAAAAATTATATTGGTAACTCTTTTTTAACAATAAAAATATAACTATATAATAATTTATGAAATTTAAAAGAAAAGTATACTACCTTATTTCAAAATTCAAAAGTGTGACATCTAAGCATTAAAACAAATCTAATTTTCTCATAAGTTATGACTTTTAAAAGGAAAGAACACTAAATCAATTTAAAAATTGTGTATCACAAATTATGAAAAGCAATTCACATCTCCCATATATCTTTTGTCTTACACTCATTAAATTCAAGTCAAATTAGAATCAGTATTCATCAAGTATTGTAATTGTTGGTGATGGAAGCAATTGTGAAGAATTCAATTGACAATTTTTTTCATTGAAGTTTATATTTTTTTATATAAAGATCAATTTCTAATCTATAGCCTCCTGCATCCTTATTTCTATTATGCATCTATCAATTATGTTAATTTCAAAAAATTTATTATTTAATCTAAGTGTATTTTTTTAAAATAAATCTTCAATCTCTTCGGTCATAGTTTAATAGTTTAAAATCTATGTTTATCAAGTACATAAATATGGATGATAGAAGCTATTGAGAAGATATGCATGCTTATTC